>APFE030121538.1:0-21193 GCA_000404065.3 Pinus taeda
ACAGTCTAGTTTGTAAGCTTGTTGATAATAGAAATAAATTTCGTCCCTTATTTAATTTCAAAGGATCAATGAAATATGTATAAAGAAAAAAATTATATTTTAAAAAATCTCCAAGGAATCTGTATACCAATAAACCCTATATGACCATGTTGATTGTTCTAACTAGCGAATATAAATTCTCATTAAAGAATTCATTTATAATTAGCATATTTCTACATAAGTTCTCTATATGCCATTTACTTACTTAGTTAGACTTATTAACCAAAAATGTTCCATATTTAATGAGAGAGAAGAACATAAGAATTTTGTAGATTCTTTTTCATTTAGCATTTATACATATACTTCAATAATCATACATGATCATAAAAAGGCTTCAATATTCTTAGCATAACCTCAATAGAATGATAATAACAACTTCTTCTTTTACTATCCTTCGATCTTTTTTCCAATAAAACTTGTCCTACATTTGAATGCTTCCTCATACATGCATATAGATTTTATAACATCCTATCTTCGTGAAATGAATTGTTTATTTTTGCAATCCACTAGTATCAATAAGCATAATATTTATGCATGCATCTATACATATTTAATAATAAAAAATTAAAAGAACTAACAAAATATACATATTTTCATGAAATATGTTAACAATTACAATACAAGTAAAAAAACATACACTTTTCTTTTACTAGTGGATAAAATAAATTAATTTTATAATAGATAATAATTTCACCAAAAATCTAATCCAACAATTCTAATTGGGGAATAGTGAGGAATGGATCACAATCCACCCAACCATGAATTACCCCTACTAGTTCCCCCAAGCTAAGATATTTTTACCTACTGGTATCGAGAACTACCTCTTTGATTCCTAAGTGGTTTATTTTATAGATTTCTTCCCAGCTGATTTTTTTAGTAGCATCCTACTTTAAGGTATGTATGTCTTTTGCCCAGTCGTTTTTGTTTGTCTTTTCAAAAAATATATTTTTCTTTTTCTTTAAGTCAAACCTTTATTTACCGTTGTTCTTTATTCCACCCCACTTAGTATCTATCTCGAACTAAGTGATAATGTAACATTTCTCTCCCATTATGCTAATATTTTTAATTATTTTCTCCTATGGATTTTAGGGACTTCTTGGAGGTGCAACCTGTGGAACAATTAAGGACATGTGTGAAAATTTCAAACATTTCTCCCAACTAATTGAAATGAAGAGTGGCGTTTTAATACTCTCGTGCTCGTCCACAATTACACAAGCAATAATCATCTAATTAATTTAAATCAATAAAATACAAATATGACATGCTAGTCCATAATTTTCTTTCATCTCAGACTTGTCCATAGCCTATAAGGTCCTACAATTATATTTAAAAAGACTAAAAATGTCATCTCCTCAAATATTCAAAATCAAGAACAATATCATTTTAATTATTATACATAATAAAATTAAAAATATAATCTATCAATCATTTCTTTCCATCCAGCTTCCTATAGCCCATTAGCGTCCACAATAATTTTCACATAAGTACATAAAATAGTCATGCTATCATCAAAAAGCAAGAACAATCACACGACATAAGAGTGGTGGTTTTACACTTATATAGTATAAGAAATTGCTTTTATTGTTGTTCTGAGAGGAGATATGCAATTGAGTATGGAGAATATGTTGTACTAAAATATTAGATGAAGGTCTAAATCAACAAGTAACAATAAAATATTATGTTGATTCAATTAAAAAAAATGTGATAAAAATTAAAATTTGATTTGTTTGCATCAATTTCTTTCAAACAAAATCATAATGCATATTATTGAAAATCTAAATTAAAATAATAGTGATTCAATTTACTTAAAACATGCATATTTCAAAAAATATGATTAATAAATATATAATAATAGAATACCACTCACTGTATACATCTTAAGATTCCAATCTACAAATAGATCAAAATGACTATTTATAGTTTGTTACACTCATCACACATTCCACAAATTTTATACTTTAAATTAATTCAGTAATAATAGTAAAGCCAATAATACTTATAATAAATTTCTATGAGTAGAGTTTGAAAAAGAGAAATCTGGAATTTGCTTCATAGTTTAGTTTTTAAAACAACGTTGCAACTCCATACTAAGGGACAAAAATGTTTGATAGAAGAAAAAAAAGAGAGACTATAAATATAAATAAGAAGAAAAGAAAATAAATAACAAAATGAAAAAAATAACCCTAACAAGTCCAAGAACTAGAAAACGCATAGTTCGAAAATTATAATAGCATGTATATATAATTAAATACTCATGGTTTAAGAAATATATTAAGGTATTAATAATTATTAAAGGATACTCTGGCCTAGTTAATTATTATTAGATAATCGATCCTTAAAAATTAATATTAAATTATAATAACATGTATATATAATTAAATCCTCGTGGTTTAGGAAATATATTAAGGTATTAATAATGATTATAGAAGATTCTAACCTATTAATTATTATTGGATAATCGATCTTAAATTAATATTATAGCAAATAAAATGATTATATATATTATATATATATATACTAACTACTCGATTAGTATGTTATTAATTTAAAAAATATGTTTTTAACATCAAATAAACATATTTTAATATAATTATTAAATTAAATTAAATAATAGATTATTGTATTAAATATTAATATAATAATTATAAATATTTTTATTAATATTAATGAAATATAATATAATATTAATATAGTTATGAATATGGCATTATTAATTAATTCTTAAAACTATAAAGCATGTTAAACTTTAGAGATGAAGGATTAGACGAAGCCAATTTTTACTCACTTTAAGTTTATTATCTCGATTAAGATTGTTAGGATGTTTCATTATCTCAAGTCCTTCTCTAAACATTCTTTTTTGATAGTGATATTCTATTAAGATAATTTTTGTATCGTCCAAGAATATATGATGCTTAGATTGAAGGGAGTGTTCAACTATAGCAGAGGTACGAGAGTGTTGATTCTTGATATTTGCTGCATGTTCCTTAATTCTAATTTTAAAGGATATTTTTGTTTCACTAATGTAGCTTTCACCACAGGAGGAATTGATCTTGTAAACCCTTTTAAGTTGTTCTTGATCAATCTTGTCCTTTACTCATTTCATTTTGTGTTTAATTGTTTCCACTCTTTTGAAAACAAAACCAATAATCCATTTCCGGAGAATTTTGGAAATTATGTCTGTGATGCCACATATATATGGAATATGAGTCTTCTTATTAGAGGGTTGCATGTTTTCAAATTCATGAGCGGGTGGGACGAGCTGGAGTTTTCTTCTTAGCTTTTTTTATGGCTTTAGGAATGTCTTTGGTTTTACATTCAATCATACTAAAGAATTTAGTAAGGTGGTTTAATTCCTGGTCCAAGTTTTCTTGATGAGATATTTGAACTTCACTTAGGGCCAATGTATTAAGAATTCCAAACATCTGAGGGGATAATGGTAAGAGTCTGTGTGTAGGTAGCTATCAATATGAGTATCTTTTCTTAATACCTGATGAAGAAAGCTCCCATCCTCATGTCTACTAATAAGTACATCAAGGAAGGGAATACATCTATTGTTTTCAAGCTCGAGAGTGAATTTTATGTCTTTAGATATTCCATTCAAATGATCTAAAAATTTCTTGACTCCCCCCTTCCCATGTTTCCAATTAGAATTAGTATTATAAATGTACCTTTTCAATATTTTTGGTTTCAATGGATAGGATTATAATGCCTTCTTTTCAAATTTTTCCATGTAGAGGTTAGCTACAATGGGTCATAAGGGGGAGCTCGTAGCAACACTAGTGACCTACTCATAGTATTCTCCTTGGAAGCTAAATAATGTAGATCGAATGCATACTTCAACAAATTTGGGAGTTTCAAAGTCTATGACTTCATATAGAACATTAATAGCATCTACTAAGTGAATTTTGGTGAACAATGAGGCCACACCTAAACTCATAATAGTGTCCTTCTTTTCCATTTTTTAATTCTTGATTAGTTAAAAAAATCATAAGACTCCTTAATGAAGGATTCAATATTTCGAAAAGGGGGCTTAATTTGCTAACAACATTTTTAGCTAAGGCATATGTCGAGGAACCAATGGCATTAGGAATTGGTATTAATAGAATACCATTTCTATGAATATTAGTGAGACCATATGTTCTAGGTGTTATATTGAAGGTTGGGAGAAGTTTCTTCTTATTCCTCTCATCCAATTTGGAAACATTGATTCCTTTTCGCACATATTTTATGACTTTAGAGATAGGATTTTCTTTAAACTTCCCGTAGTTGCCACAATTGAGATGATCCCTCATTTTTCCAATGTAACTATTTTTATTTAGGATTATAGTGGCACCACCTTTGTCAACTTTGAAAATGACAATATCGTCATTATTCTTTAGATTTTTTAAGGTTAATAATTCAATACTGCTCAAATTACTTCTGGGTGACTTGGCTTTTCTAAAAATTATAGCACAAACTTGTCTTATCATTTCCTTATCTTCTTCTTTAAGTAAGTGGTGCATACTATCCTCTATACAACATAAGATGCTTTGAGTTAGAATCCTTTTAGTAGCAATGGCGAAATTAGGTCCTTTATTGAGAACATTAATCTCATCTTTGCTAAGATTTTAATTAGAGAAGTTAATTACCTTTTAGTTCCAAACATCCTTGAGAGTGTTGGCGTTGTAATAATTATTTTGATTGAGCACACCAGCATTGTTGTTATTATTTTTATTGATGATTTCAGTAAACTTATTGCAAAGAGGGTTTCCTGCATTACTATTGGACCCTGCTTACCGTCGTATTTAAATAGTCCTTGCTTTCGAAATAGGCTATCCATGTAATTGTCGCTTGTATTATCCCTCAACGAATTAATGAAATTATAGTTGTTGGTATCCATGTAATTGTCACTTGTACTAAAACAAATTGATGACTTTTTCAGAATTGAAAGACATGTACTTCTCCTTGTTTGCATTGGTAAATCCCAACAAATATTTATTCGAATTATCTATACAAGATGGCCTATTCTCCTCATTAACATTACTAATGTCATTCTTAGCTCCACCCGAAATCTTTTTATCGGGCCGGAGGTCTACGCTGGTGGTGGAAGGGGAGTTCGAATAATTGTAACGAAATCCAAATTTGATTCAACACAATCCTGGGTTTGTATGACGTTCAAGGTGCTGGAAAGTTTTCAAAGAAAGGAAGTATCATTCTTAATTACCATAGCCAGGTCTTCACTCCAGTTTAGCGATTGGTTTGAGTTGATCGAAGAGTTAATAAAGTTCTTTCCAACGCTTGATGTTATCTGTCCACTCCTCCACACACATATAAAATCAAGGTTATACCAATCACATTAAAAAATTAAACTTATCAAATTTATAAAATATGTGAAATATATGCATATGAATAAGTATTTCAATGAAACCTAAAATACTATTATTTTTATATTTTTATATATAAAGATGTCAAATTTATATAAATATGAATAATATTATTAGAAATTAGCTTAAATATATTTTAAATTTGAATTTTCCAAACTCCAAAATAAATCCAATTTTTATAAGTGTAAATTCACTTTTTTTTTAATATGATATTTATAAACACTTTCTAAATTCAAATTTAAGATAAATATATATTAATTATTACTATAAAATTTATTCATAAATAAATATATGAAATACTTATAAATTAAAATTAAAATGTAATGCGAAATATATATAAATTATGTATAAATAAAATAAAATTGTATTTAATTTATATAAAACAAATATATTTAAGTAATTTTCATAAAATACATAATTGTCAAATTAATTGGTTATAGATATTATTTTAATAAATAAAGTGATAACATATAAAATTTGTTGGTTATAGATATCATTTTAATAAATAGAGTGGTAACATATCAAATTGGTTGGTTATTGTGTGAGAGGAGCTTTACCTCCAATATAGAGGAGGTCTTGTCATGTTGTCTCTCTTTTTTTAAACGAAACTAATAAAATTTATATTAAAATAGAAAAATACATGGTCAAAATATTTACATGTTTTAGAGATATTCAAAGCTTGCAATTTGAGATTGAGCATGGATGCTCAATCCAAACCCTCGGTCATGCTCAATCCAAACCCCCAAGTAAGTTTCCCTTGACACAAAAATTTTAGTCCTTTTTCAAGTAAATTTTTTCCAAAAATCCCCAATATCCTAACACGTTTACATTTCATTTTGCACTCATTTTATTTTGATTTAGCTCAACTTCTTGTTTCTCTTGGTGAAAATATTTTTCCTTTCTTCCCAACTTGAGTTTAGCCAGTGTTTTTTGCAAATTCTGGTGAATCATTCTTCGAAAAGTGCACGATAATATTCTTGAAATCTTCCCCATTCACGTGATCTTCCCAAGAAGTCACCTTTTCAGCATTATTCATTATGGTTCTTTAAGGGGTTCCATTTTCCATGAGGGATTATTCCTTTTCCACTAATGTTGCATTCGAGGAATCCTTATTAGAGACTAGACTTTCCTCGTTGGCATGCAATTTTTCCTACTTAGATTTTGTTCTTGTGCATGTGTTTGCTTTAATTGTATCTGCTCCTTTCTTATCTTTTGGTTCTTTCTTGCCCTAAATCTCTTCATCTTTCTATATGGTATAGTGATCACCTTGTGCTCCTTCCCACCATTTGAACCGTCAAGATTTGTTTTGGTATTTCATATTCCAAGAACATTTGGGCTAGCTTTTAATTGCATAGCTAGTTTCACATCATGCTCTACACTAAAATGAAATATTCTCATAGTTGAGCTTCTAGACACAAACAAAACTCAGAGCCATCACATTAATCTTTGTGGAAAAACCCTTGTTGAAGTTCATCTCCACATGAATGTGGGCATAAGTAGTCATGTAATTTTCTTTATGATAAAATTTTCACAACACATTCCCAATGGAGGAAATCAATGTAATATTCAAAAAACGCAAGGGGAGGTTCAAAAGCATTACCCAAAATGGAGTTGTGGAGATTGATGTCATTATCAGATCAAAAGTGGGAGTCTAGGTATGTGTGAAGAGACTAGCATTGCCCGAAAACCATGACTTAGGTTCATACATGGCCTTCATATCCTCTATAGTATCAAAAACCATAGCAGCAAAACCCTCAACAATAGTGTAAATGCTCAGTGTGTTCGTAAAAAGGGGCTTCCATGTGTCAAAGGCCCCTTTGTGCAAATCAACTAGCCATAGACAATAGACACTAAACCTACAAACTAAGTCATTCCCTAAGAAATTAATCTTCAAAAAAAAAGCTTCCTCATCCACATGAACATTGGGGGAAGAAATTGCTTGAACCATCGGAAGACCAGAACAAAATTTCAACATAGAATTATATGAAACTGAATAAAATCTAGCTTAACATTCTACTATGCCTACTAAAGAAACTCTCCTTTTAATTGAATCATAGTTATTGATCATTGAACAATATGTTAAAGACATCTGTGTAAAATCCATGCAACCAAAGCAAATAGTGGATGAATAACTATGATTCAATTAAAACTATCTTGCAATTTTTTTTTATGTTTTTTTGTAATGTTATATTTACAAATAATAAAATAGTATTTACATTAACAAATGAAAAGAATAGTAATAAGAGAAAAATCTTTCAATACATGCTACAAATAAAATACTTCCATTTCCATCTCACTTTTAGTTCAACTTTATATACAACGATGAAATAATTTAAAGGGAAAACAATTAATGTAATATGTAATGTAATATAATATTAATGAAAATGAAATGTTTAATATGGGTTATAAATAAAAATACTTCAATATCCATGTTTAGTAAAATATTTTAACGTCAAATATATACATGGAGACAAAGAAAGAGCCATAGAGTTCTTATTATATAATTAATAGGTATTTCCTAATTGCATTGAGAGGTGCTCTCAAACCCAATATGGTAGAGATATTGTAATGTCTTGTCCCCTCATGTTTAACATTTTGCCAAAAAAATAAAAATAAAAATTAAATAAAATAAGTAATAATACCATCGACGGTTTTTAGACTCTATATTTTGAATACAATATTCTAAATGTAATTTTTTAATTCAAAAAAAATATAATATTTTATATCTTTTCAATAATATTATTCATTTTTATAACTTGTTGAAAAAAAAATGAAAATAAAATAACCTTATGTGAAAACATTTTTATTTGGTCAATATAAAATAGAATTAATTAAAAAATAACATTAAAATAGAATAACTTCATCATATTGATCCATTGTATCAACCCATAGTATGAGAACCCCTCGTACTAACCCATGGTATTCATGTGGAATATAGCATATTTAAAGTGTGAAATTAAACCAACCTAGATCCATCTTAACTTCCGATCTACCAAGATTCGATGTCAAGATGGATCTGGGTTGTTTTAAGGTATGAGAGAGATTTGTAATTCCTTCAATGTTAAAATGGAGTTGCCATGTAAAATTTAAATATATAAATATATATGTGTGTGTGTGTGTGTGTGTGTGTGTGTGCATATACATATGCATATACATAAACATATACACACACACACACATATCCTATTTCTTGATGCAGTGAAAATAAACTTGGAACCAATTTCATGGGTTGGGTGATCTACTTCCAATACTTGAGCGCTATTCACCAATACTCACAAAGTCCAATAGAGCAATTTAACTCAAAAAGTGAAGAACGAGATCTCCACTCTTAATTCTTAAAGCATTGCTCCTTGACGACATTTCGAAAAGGTGATTTACTTCTAGACATTCAAATTCCTGTGTAAGGGTGTTTTATGCTCTAACACACTTCTATTAGGTGATTTTAGTAATGATTTCCATTAAATTTTTAACAAGACTTTTCTACCCATCTAGCACACACAATTAGCTAGAGAAGGTGTTATTTCTGGTCCCAATATCTTTTCCCACAAACTAAAATCCTCAATTCATTAGCCTATAAGTTTTTTTTCTACATTGTTTCTCTTCAATGTAGTCCAATAAGAGTTTGACACCATCATCCACTAAAATTCATACCCAATGCACTACTTCGCCCAATGAAATCTCAGGTCTCACATATTAACCCTTTGCAATGATCTCAACTCAAGTTTTGATGACACTCATATTTACACATAATAAAACGAGTTCCCCTCTCATTCCTTTCATTCACATCCTCCATTTATAGGGTAATTTCACATAAAAACCCTCAATGTTCTCATTCATATATCATACACACAAAGTTGTAGGCTTACTTTTGTATTTTCTCTAGATTAGATACATATTTTAACCAAACAAAATATTGGAATCTATTTAATAACAGATCAATAAAATAAAAATAACACGAAGAGTTGACAGAAACCTTTCACATTTCATTACTAAAAATGTGTACACACATCTAAGTTAGGATCTATTATGTTGTGTGGTCAATCGATGAGCTTGCTTCGAGAACCAAGTAACCAGTCCCTATGAATGCCTTATGGCTAACATTTTATGCTAGGAAACCTTCACTTCCATCTCACTTAAGTGAACCTCCTACAAAACTATAGTTGATTCTAACAATAGAATTATTTTTTTCTTCTATTTTAAGTATTAAGGGGTTTTCGCAGTGAATTATAATAGATATCATTTTTTGGGATTCAACTACGCTATGTAAGTCATTCGTGTATGACCATTTCCATGAGAGGTAGTCGTAACTCACTAATTTCTCATGATTTTTTAACAGTCCAGTTAGCACTCATTGCATTGGGTGATGCTCACAGGGGTGAAGAAGTGGGATTGAAACCAGTGAAATGTATCACATAGCATCAATCATCACTTCCAGGGCTTGCACCTGGTAACCAAGACTTCCTGCGAGGTTACCCCTCCTAGATCGCCTTTGGCTCAAGCACACTTAATTGTGGATTTTTCCCCACAATTAACCCCACTTAGCTTGCTACCCCATTTGCAAAGCCTTAGCAAATATTGTGCCTCATGAACCATTGAAGTAGATTTCCCTTCACTTGTTTAAATTTAAGTATTAACAGGTTTTCGTAGTGCATTATATTATATATAATTTTTTGGGGTTCAACTACGTTAACTAAGTCATTCATATATGACCATTTCCATTAGAGGTATTCGTAACTGACTAATTTGTCATGATTTTTGAATAGTCTACTTAACATTCATTGAATCGAGTGATGCTCGCAAGGTTGAAGAACTAGGATCGAAAGTAGTGAAATGTATCACATAACATCAATCTTCATTTCCTAGGCTTGCACCTAGTAACCAAGACTTCCTGGGAGGTCACCCATCTCACATCACCTCTAGCTCAATATTATCTTATCTTTATAATCACTCACGACTTTAGATATTTTGATCTCCTTGAACTTTTCCTCGTTATGGAAGTTTGTTACAATGACCCAACATTTACCCAATGACTCATATTTGATTGGAAACTCATTAATCCATTTCGAACCTTATAAAACTAATTACTTGCAAACTATGGAGAAATTCAAATATTTTTACATGAATTTTACAATCAAAACCCTCCTTGGGCTAGTATTGATACCTTAGGCATATTGGGTGTGTGTTATATTATTTCCACGACTAGAGCCATGCATTGTACATTGTGTTGGGTGCAATAGGGTGTGATAGGGTGGGTGACAACCCACACTGTTGGGGGGTTTGAAGGGGGGGAAGTAACCCCCCTACATGGTGTCAAGGGAAACTTCCAAGAATTTATTTTTTTATGCAAACCCAAGGATGGGGGCTGACCCAAAGATCATGGGTGAACTTACCCGTGGTTTATGCTTGGGTTTTGCACATGCTTTTGGGCTTGATGGTTTTCTTCTCATGGTATTTTGTAGATGTAGTCAAGGGAACTATAGCTATTTTCTAATCGAGGGTTAGTGGATTGGGGTTTATGAATGATTTGACATGTATATATATGTATTTTAACATTGAAAAGAACATAATGAAAAATCAATATGGCAGTCCCGATTTTGGGATCCAGGGAAATTCTTTGTGTATATTTGTTTTATGTTCTCTCTATTGTATATTTTTCTATTTTAAGAATTCGTTTGTAGGTAATTTCTCTACAGGGTTAAAATCTACGAGGCCTGATCAATATTTAAACTTGTCACAGAAAGAAATATGCTCCCACACCAGACTCCCATGGTAAAATAAGTCAAGACCTCCTAGTTGTTAGCATCAGGTTTGCACCTTCAGTTCAAGGTACTATATAACAGTTTATTTTTGAAAATTTATGTTATGTAAAGGGCCTATTAAATTTTTTTATGAAATTTTCTATTTAATCCTAGAGATATGTATAATCAATGTTTTTATTTTACATAACCCTAATATTATCCTATGTTTTTCACACGGCATTTAGCCTATCATAAACCTACAACTCGCACTACAAATTTTTTTCATAGTGTGGCAATATGCAATATTTATATGGTGCACATCGAAAATTTTTAAAATTTGGTTTTCAGGTTGTGAGCGCCATTATTTTGAGTTCCCAAGTATTTGTTCATAAATCCTTGGGCCTTTTCATCCATGATTTGAAATCCAACTATATTTTAAAGGCCAAGAGAGTCGTTGAAAATCAAACACAAATATTCCCAGTTTACCTTAAAACAACATTGTCTAATAAACCTTGATTTTTAATTTCAATGTGAAGGAAGATTTATGAGCATTTTGCAGCATTATATTTGGGTGTTTTAAGGTTGGGAAAGACATTGCAACATCATATATTTTACAATATGGATCTATCCAGTCATGTGAATAGGTTTGAACTTGATGGTATGTATTTCGAGGTCTATCGAGAGATATTAATTCTTTTCAGAAATGCAATATGGGAGTCATTTTTTCAATGCTTCAACGAACATAATCCAAGTTGTGCAACAATTACGACCATACAATTAACAATCACATAGGAATACATTGTTCAAGCAACAAGTTTTCCAACTATGGTTGAGAGGTGGTTTAAAAAGTAGAGTTTGCAGAATGTAGACTTGAATTATTTCTTGAAGGAGGACTGTGAGAATCAAGATTGAAATGTAGGGGTCCTCTAAAATATGTGGAAGCCCAAATGTTCTACCACCCTCAGCATTGTACAACTTTTATTCACTTGTGAGGGAAGGTATTGTAAAGCCTACTAGTATCATATGAAGTTTCTTTTTCATTTTAAAGGTTTTAGAAAGACGAATCTCCATATTTCCTTCACCAAAGTTTGATAAAGATGTGCACCAAAGAAAGAACAAGGCATGAGATACAACCCTATGATATTTGTCATCATGACCTAATTACAATATTATAAACTCATGATTTAAATAAGCAAGTGGAATAGTTGAGGCAATTGAGAAGGAGAAATGCCAATTTTAGAAGACCACCTACACCTAGAAGGTCAAGGAATGGCCAAACGAAAGTTTATGCCCAAACCTTAGCTCAACAAGCAAAGGGTGAGTCTATTCGCATCCTTGTTGATAAAAATGAAGAAGCGCCTATGAAAAAGCCAGAGGTTAAGGCTTATGAAAGGAGGACTAAAAACTAGAAAAAAATGATGGTAGAAGAAGAGGAAGAAAAACATAAAGCAACTCAAAGGAAAAAAGGAAAACAAAATATAGAAATAGAGGATGAAGAAGCTGAGATAAAACCTAGGGTTTATGGAAAAAGGCCTCACACTCACCCCACTAACAAGCTGAGACTAAATTTCAAGGCTAAAATGAATCTTAGGCTAAAAGAAGTAGTGATTATTAATGCAGAGGAGGAGGCTATGGAAACTTCAAAAAGTATAAAAATATAGAGGAAAATAGAGCATGTAGACAAAAAGAAGGAAAAAACTCTAGAGGCTGCCAAAATAAAACAGAAACCTATTAGAAGGGTGACAAGGAGTCAAAACAAGTTAGGCATCCTTGTTGAGGATACAGAAGCCATGGGGCAATGATAAATTTACTTCATGTGGTAGAGAAATACAAACCCTAGTGTTGTTGCACAAACCCTAATGGTCTCTCAACATTTTAACCTATTGAGTTTAATATTTTTTACAGTAAATTTTCTTTGATATGTTGTGGTAATATGTCAGAGGTTTTTGTGGATAAGGGAGTATGATTCAACATGAGAAAAGAAATACTTGAAAGGAGCAAGTAGTTGTAGAGGCACTTACACAGTTTCAACATAATTTATAGGTTCATGCATGAGTTTTCTACAAGGAGGAAAAATGAGTTTGAGTATAGAATATTAAGCCTACAAACAAGTGAAAAACCCCAAATCCTAAAATGCAGCAGTGATGTCGTCCTTGTTCCAGGATCGTAGGAGGAGATAACCCACACCAATTCTACAAATTTGTTTTCACCAATAATATGTTCTTAATAGAGATCCGAGTAGATAAGATGATAGGATTATCATTAATTTTGTTAATTAAAGTTTCAGATTATCTACGTATATTGTAATTATTGCTACCAAACATTGAGGAGCTTATCTCTATTGTATTTTCCTATATATTACATGTGAAATATGAAAAGAATGTTTGTTTTTGAAAGAAGAATAGTCATTTTCTTTGTGTTTAAGGGTGTATTAATTTACAACTTTCCAAGATCATTATATTTTGACCAATTATATAAATATTCGTGCAATAGTAAGTCTTAGTATGTATTTGTTGTATTTTTCAATGTTTCCTTCTTTGTAATCTCATTTGAATGTAGGGTCTTCTGAATATTTGAATAAGAGTAAATGTTACAAAACTCATCCTTTGATGCTATGTTTCATAGATTTAAAATATTTGCACTCATATATTCTAAATCTCCTCTAGAATTAATTTTATATGCCCTATTGTAGTGAATTGTTCTCCTATTTTTTCCCTCTAGCTATAACGATAATGAAGGTATAGGATGTGCTATCTACCTTGCCTTTATTAATCCTAATTAGAAAACTAGTTATCTTGGTAAATTTACATAAACCCTAGCTACTTGACTCCATTTTCCAATGGACTATCTCCCTTACCAAACCCTACATCTACATAACACAGCTGAAGATATAACAACTATTTGGCAATACAATTAGTTTCTGAAAATTTAGTGATTAAACTGTCAAAAAGAGCCCTCTCTAGATTGAACGCAATGGCCTTCAATATACAAGATTGGGTTGCAAATATTACCTTAGAGACTTCTCTCCTACAATGGACATTTCTAAGTGATAAAACTAGTCATGTGTCTTTAGTCCTATAAACTCTGGGATCCCATATCTTGGTCTGCAATATCTCACTTTCTTTATGGATGCAAACTTGTATAGTCAACCTTTTTTTATGGTTGATTGTATTATTCTTCTTGCTGTTATAAATCCTCTTATGTTTTTGCATAAGCTTGCATAGTTCATCAATTTCATCATCCATCCTCTCTCAACTCACAAATGCTTCTCTTTATATGGATATTTTCCTCATACATAAAAATATTAAAATTCTCAACCTTCTCCACTACAATACATACACCTTTAAAAGTGTTTAAGACATAGAAAGGTATTTGCTCATGCTATTCTACAACACACTGATCGTTTCTCTCCTTAGACTCGTCCATTCTACAACACACTGATCGTTTCTCTCCTTAGACTCGTCCATTCTAATTTGACTTGTCATATTGTCTTTTAGGACAATTTCTTGCTTTTCACTTCCTTTTAATAAATGAAATAAATTTCGGTTTCATGAGGAAACTCAATATCATCATTTACTAATGCACTATCCATTGACACACTACTTGAAATAAAACAAACAAATAGACATGCATTATGAAGACATACCACCCAATTCTTTTTTCAATTAATTGATTGCTTGCATGGGAAAATCCTACCTCATCTTCTTCTCTAACAGAATACATATTATGTCTTTTAGTTTTTCTTTTAGAAAGCAAGCTTTGATTCTCCTAAATTTTCATGACATGCTATTCTACAACACGCTGATCGTTTCTCTCCTTAGACTCATCCATTCTAATTTGACTTGTCATATTGTCTTTTAGGACTATTTCTTGCTTTTCACTTCCTTTTAACAAATGAAATAAATTTCGGTTTCATGAGGAAACTCAACATCCTGATTTACTAACGCACTATCCATTGGCAAACTACCTGAAATAAAACAAACAAATAGGCATGCATTATGAAGACATACCACCCAATTCCTTCTTCAGTCAATTGATTACTTGGATGGGAAAATCCTACCTAATCTTATTCTCTAACAGAATACGTATTATGTCTTTTAGTTTTTCTTTTAGAAAGCAAGCTTTGATTCTCCTAAATTTTCATGACAGCATTCAGTGTTTGTCTTACCTCCTTACTTGTGTAACCTGGAGTTAAACATAATTCATTAGCATTAAAAGCACAAGGCTCTTCAACCTGAGTTGATGCCTTCACCTTAAATTCTTCATGCTGATATGTTTTTGAAAAATGTCACTAAGATCCTCAGTATACCTCTCATCAGCATCCTAAATTCTCCAAGAATTCCTTATTGCTCAAGTTCACATATGTCAACTACTTCCTCATACTCAGTTGCCCTAAGATCTTGCTTAAACTTATGTATTTTTGTTTATTTTTGTATCATATTTATTGCAAGTAATTTCTTAGTAGGCCATTTGACCGTTTCCTGATATTCCACCTACTTATTTGGTTCTCCACATCTTGTTGTAGAAAATTCACAAGCACATTTAACCATTCCTTCATCTCTGCGAGTTCCTTCTCAAACTCCTTATCGCTCATCTTCCTCATGCCAATAGTTTTGGCATTGTCTTTCATTTGATTGTGACTTCTCATTGATCCTTGGACATGACTATTAGTAGTTATTCTCACTTCCTCCTTTTGTGAACTCTCATTGTCGAGTTGAGAGCTGCAACCAAATCAACACCTTACTAATGTATCTCCTCTAAACTTGCCAATGGTTCATTTCACTTGAACCTTCTTTCTGAGCACTCCTTGCTCCTTTAGGTTATGCATCCGCTGGCATTCATCTATTCATAACTTCAATGTTGTCTTAATTCCAACCTCATTTGGAGTTCGTCAAGGTTCCTTTTCCACATTCTCATATAACTTGTTGCTACCTATCATTAACCACTTCACAAATTAATTGAAAAAATACCAAATTACCTACATGTTGTTGCAATTTTGCACTCCTCCTAGCTGTGATCCTCAATTAACGACCTTATTTTGAAGAGATTACTAGTTCTAATACCAAATGATGGAGCCAAAATGAACTTGGAAGCAATTTCATGGGTTGGGAGCTCTACTTCAGATTGTTGAATGCTATTCACTAATATTTACAAAATCCCACACAATAATTTAACTCAAAAATTAAACAATGGGATCTCCACTCTTAAAGCTTAAACCATAGCTCCTTAAAGGTAGTTCCAAAAGGATATTTACTTCTAGACATTCAAATATATGTGTAAGGGTGTTTTCCCTCTAACTCCCTTCTATTAGACGATTTCCTTAATGATTTCCATCAATTTTTTAATAAGACTTTTCTTCACATATCACAGACATTGGAACCTAGAGAAGATGTTATTTCTCTTCCCAAGAATTTTGTCCACAAATTCAAATCCTCAATTCATTAGACCATAAGATTTTTTCTTCAAACACTACTCTTCAGCGCTGTCCAAATAAGAATTTGACATCATGACCACTGAAAGGCATATCTAATGCACTATTTCACCCAATGAGATTTTATATCTCATGTATTAAGTCGTGCAATAGTCTCAACTCAAGTTTTTATGACACTCACATTTACACATAATAAAATGAGTTCTGCTCTCATTCCTTCCATTTTCGTCCTATTTTTACAAGGTAATTTTACAGAAAACCCCTTGATTTTCTCATTCATATGTCATACACACATAGTTGTAGTTTTACTCTGTATTTTCTCCTGAGCAGATACAGATTTTAACCAAACAAAATCTCATACTCTATGTTTTTAATAAGACATAAATAAAAGAACAATAACATAGAGATTTGGTAGAAACCTTTGCCATTTCATTACTAAAAAATTTTACATACATCTGAGTCTTGATCTATTCTACTGTGTGGTTAACCGACAAGCTTTCCCTCAGGACCAAGAAACTAGTCCCTACAAATGCCTTATGACTTACGTTTTATACAAGGAAACCTTCACTTCCAGGTCACTTAAGCAACCCTCCTACAAAGATATAACTTCTTCTAACAATAGAATTCTTATGTTATATTTACAATGACGCATGAATTTAGATCTTTTGATCCCTTTGGATTTTTCATGGTTATGAAAATTTGTTACAATGACTCAACACTTTCCTAATGACTCATATTTTATCACCACCTTCTAAATCCACTTAGAGACTTCTAAAACTAATTACTTGAAAACAATGACAAAATTCAAATATTTTTACAATGATTTTACAACCAAACCCCTCATTGGACAACTATCGAGACCTTAAGTCTAATTAGTATTTAAAACTGTGAAGGAGAGAAAGATGCTCTACATTATTTCTTGAAATGAGTAGGGCATGTGTTAATATTTGAATGTAAAGAATGTGAATTATAAATTAAATATTTCAATGTTAGCTTATAAAAATACAAATTTTCTTATAGTTAAAAATTTGTATTTGTGTTATCAAAACAAGTATGGATCTATCTTAATTTCATATTTATTAGAAGTAAAAAAAAATCAAGTCTCTAGGTGTGAAAAACATTCTTTAAGTTTTGCATTAAAAAAAAAAAAATATTATTAAGAGATTTAATCCCTCTCAAGTCTTAATAAATACATAATTAAGATAGATCTCTATTGGTAAAAAATATTCCATTTAATGAAAGAGGAAAATTATATGACATGATATGAAAAATATAATAGATAAAACAAATATTTGTTTAAATTATAAATCATAGGAAATTTCATAAAATATAATACAATAAATTGCCATATAATAAATGTTATATAAATGTATGGATGACCTCAGGAGATAGATAAATGAGATTTGAATATAATATATTATATATATATATATATATATAATGGTGGCATTAGAGGGGAAGGGTGCTCTATGGCTTTAAGTTAAAGTTATGGGGTATTTATGGAGGTTATGATGCATGAAAAAAAAATGATCCTAAAGCTTATGTCCTCTACCAAGGAATCAATTACCAAAGAAAAACATCTCACTATTCTAGGAGAAGCTCTCCTTCTTCCGCGTTTGGTGAAGGGGTCTTCTTCCGAGGGACAAAATAAGGGGTCGTGATCCAATGAACAAAATATTCAAACTTATTATGAAAAGAATTAGGAATGAAATGGAAGGGTTCACTTCAATAGTATATTTTCATGTACTTTGTGGTCCCAATAAAGATGCAAAATTATGTGTTAATGAAGGGTGTAAATTATGTTTGGGATATTTAAAAATCAATGGATTAACTAGGCCTTCTCATTTGATGTGGGAATATAAAATCAAGTCAATCATTTGTTTCCTAGAGGTAAGTGGTCTTGGAATTTTCTAAAGGGAGTGGATTCCCTCAATTTTACAAACTGTATAAACAAGAATAGTGAATTTTTCATGTAAACACAAGTCTCCTAGATCTATAAAGGAATCTAGGATTGTTATGGGAGTTATGATGAGATTGTATTCGTTCCCATGAGACAAATAATTGGGCTAAAGTGTTATGTAGTTTTTAGAAATGAAGATAGGTATAGTAAAACTAGGGAACTTTTAATTACTGATTAGATATTTTAAATAAAAAGAAGAGGGCGAAGACAACCAAAAGGGGAAGAAAAGATAGAGAGGTCAAAGAGAATGGAGAGGGAAAATTAATTATGTGATCAGGCTATAATTTTACGTTTTTTATGTTAATGAATTTTGTGTGTATATCTTCCATTAATGTGTTAATGTGTGCCTGATCTCTGTGGTTTGGAATGGATATGTTTATGCTTTTAATGTGTGCCTGATCTCTGTGGTTTGGAATTGATATGTTTATGCTTTGTGGAAGTTAAATATGCAAGATTGTAATTGTCAATGGAGATAATCTAATCCCTGAATGTTAGCATATCTGTGCATGAAGAATTAACACAAGAAAAGCAACTTCGAGTGATTGTCCATCATTGCAGATAGACCACAATTGCATAGTAGTCACTATCAACAAGAGTTGACAAAGCTTCTCTACCATCAACGACATAGTGTTCATTACAGTTTTGGCCTTTACCAAAGTAAAACACTTGAAGGTTGAGATTCAGAAAAAACTTAAACCTTTCGAAGTCCCAACATTTGACAAACACACAGTTTTTCGTCAAGGAGTTTTCCCGTCTTCTAGCTCTCAGGAATTCGAGAATGTTTATTTGTGTAGGAATATTTCGTGAGCCGAATCCGGCATCCATCGGGTGATCAGTCAACTCATGGCCCTGAGAAAACAAACATATTTCCATCACTTGAAGCTTCCATCTCAACGTGGGGATTTTAGCATGGTGCTACACTAATAGGGATCGTAAGTATTAAATTGTTTGCTCAAATACTATAGATTTATCTTAAGTACACATTTAACATGAGTTTACCAGGGATTTTTTTAAGTATAATTTTTTTATAGTGCAAAATAAAATGTTATTTTTCATTGTTTAAATTGTATTTCTGAATGCTTATAGAATATATAAAGCACTAATTAAACGTTTTAATCATAAAAATATTATTTTCAGTGATATATATCATATTTTTTAATAATATATATATAATTGGCATTAAAAATGTGGTTACATAACAGTTTTTTAGAGATAGTTATGTCAAATTAAATGACTTTTTATTATTATGTATTTTAAAGTATACTTTCAATATCATCAAATATTTTTATGATAATACCTGATATTTTTATATAAAACATTATATATATTATTTAAAGTAAAAAATTTACATATAGATATATATGAAGTTGTGTCCACATAAATTATTTGTTAAATAGATCTTTAAATAGTTTAATTTTAAATTTCTAGTTAAAATAATTTTGAAAATTAAAATTAAATATACTTTTTTACTTCTAATTATCTTAGCTCATTCATTTTTTATTATAGCCAATATAATTTTTCTATTTAAAACATAATTTTTATTTTAAAATAATATGGACAAACTCACAAACATGCTTACACATCTCCTTATGCTAATTTAAATAATCTCTAGGCTCAATTAATAATCTCATAAGAAAACGTTCCCCAACCACTGCAAGTCGATTTGCTGCCACTGAATGATGAGAAGAGTGTAAGGTTTAGAAAATACCAACTGTCTCATCGGAGGCAGTCTTGTCAGCTAACAAACCCAACGAATCAACCCTTTTACAACCAACCACGACAAGTCCATTTGCTGCCCCTGAATGATGAGAAGAGTGTAAGGTTTACAAAATACCAACTGTCCCATGGGAGGCAGTCTTGTCAGCTAACAAACCCAACAAATTAACCCTTTTACAACCATTCAAGTTCTTTCATACTTCCATAACACTACCGGGAAAGTGCCAAAGCTAGGAAAGCAGCGACAGGTAGGGGGCAGTCGCTTCGGTTAGCTAACCCGATGATGGGAAATTTCCATGGAAATGGATGCCATCACCGGTAGTTCAGTTCACCGCCATGAAGTTAAGCAAGAGTGTTAGAAGCGGTAGGGGCCGAATAGTCTAGGCGCCTTTGGTTTAAGTACCTGCTTCCGAACGATGATCATATAATTTAGATTTTGGAAAGCCCTTGTGCTAAGGTCTATGAATTTGAAGAATGTGCGAGATTGTGTTGTTCGATTCTGGTTTCCTCCGGAGTTGAGCAAAGCACTTAAGATCGTTGTGGAAAGTTGGGAACTCATCCATAATCATGATATGGGATTTTATTGAGATCACAAGTAAAATCAATTTGGGCCATCAATAAATATTGGTGAAGTTGCTACAATTGACATTATTATTTCTTAGACTTAAATGGATTTTAAGATAAAAGATAATCATAATATGGGATTTTATTGAGATGGCAAGTAAAATCAATTTGGGCCATCAATAAATATTGGTGAAGCTGCTGCAATTGACATCACTATTTCTTAGACTTAAATGGATTTTAAAATAAAAGATTTGATTATCAGTGAATTATAATATGATATGCTAAAGCAATTTTATAAACAGTATATATCTAAAACTAATCTTAATTTTATTGTTGTATATAATACTTAATATAATCCAGGAAAAAATTCTAATTATAATTA
>APFE030121547.1:3267-74077 GCA_000404065.3 Pinus taeda
TTGACATGCGAAGGTTTATTCTGGGATCATATGGTGAGGGAAATGCATTGAACAACTTAATGACATTAGCTTCCAACATCAATTTCGTATCAAAAAAATTGATGGGAAAACACTAATATGGGGCAAGAAGTATTCAACTACTACAGAATGGGAACCGTTATCAGGTTTGCAATTTTTGAAGTTTATTCTAGATCATCCAATATTTGCATCGAAAATATTGTTATTACAATCAGTTGGGGAAGTTCATAATGCACGCAAACAAAACAGAGATATAAATTATTTTGATTGCCTAGAAGAAATAAAAAAATGTATTAGATATACATATGAGTACTTTGACATTGCTGATTCAATTTGGTGGGAGTCATTTTTCAATAATCAAAGTGATATCATTTCAACAACAACCAATGAAGATATACCTTTGAAAAATCCATTTATTTGGCCACAAATGTGTCGAATGAACATGAGGAAATAAACATTGTTGAACAACAACAAACTCAAGGTATTATTAATTATTCACATGCAATGGAAAGAGAGATGTATATTGGTTCCAAAATATCTCGTGCACAACGTGAAGCCATGGAAGACCTTTATAGGGGTTTAGTACATGATATTAAGGAGGGTTGCATGATTGCAGTGCTAGCAGATGGAGATCCCAAAGACTATCCATTTTGGGTTGCTAAAGTTATAAAGGTCTTTACAGAAAATGAGGATGTTACAAGTGTTGAAGTACATTGGTATGCCACAAATACACACCCATTCAATGGTGTGTATAAGCCAGAGATAGTAGTTGACAAAAAAAAAGGCGAAAAGAAAAAAAATAAAGGGTACGAATATAAATCTTCGCCGCACAGACATATTGAAATTGGAGGATGTGACATACTTGTTTATGACTTCAATTTAACAAATAGGGGAACTCTTCGCTTCAAGACGATAGAGATTCTGAAAAGGTTGTTACTAGAAGGAACAGTATTGAGATGGGAGTCTGTTGAAACCAGTCGTAGATCTAGAAGAATTTTGAAACCTGAAATGATGGGCATGCATGTGGACTCAGATAGGGAACTAGTTGATGAAAAAGAAGAATATGGAACATCTTCATCAGCATCCAGTGACTCATCTGAAGATGTGAATTCTGATGGCATGCAAGAAAATATGAGTGATTTTGAATAATTGTTTAAGACAGTTTATCTAACTGATGTATGCATCATCTCTTGAAATAAAATTTTTGATTTCCATATGGTGTTAAATGAGAAGTTATGAGACACTTTTATGTTGTTAGATCATTTTACTAGCATTTTTTTTAAATTTTGAATATTCATCCTAAAAAAAAAAGCATCGTTCCAGTATAATCACTTTTTCGTTTTCAAGCTATATTTTGCACGAAAATTTTGTTTTCACTACCATTTTTAAAACATGTTCAAAATTAGCCCTAAAAAAAAACCACTGTTCCAGTATACACACTTTCCGTTTTTAGCACTGTTTTTGATGTTTTTTTGGCATTTTTTGGCCAGAGTTCCCGTTTTGAGTTTATAGTTCCCGTTTCAAAGTTTACATTGTTGCAACCATTTGAAGCTTATTTTCTCCTTTAAATTTCCAAAGTGAAATATTTGTGTTATGTGTAATTAATTATTGTGTTTGTTGTTGTAAATTATGTTTGTATTGATGCATGGTTCAAAACCATAATCTATTATTTATTCATTATGTCAAAAGTAATAAATTTCTCATGGTAAAACACAGTTACCACCTTTTTTGGGTGATGGTTACGAGGTTGGTTCTATGGAACACTCTGCTTAGCACTAAGTTCCGGTAATTTGGTGACAAGTGGGACTATCAACATTAATGGTGGCTTTGGAGGGTTGAGAAAGCGCCAATGGTATGGTATGCAATTTAACTTTGATCCATAGTCTTGATCTATTATAGCAATTGTGAGGTTCCCCCACCAAGAAACATAAGGGTCTTTTGAATGTAGGATAATAACGAAGGTTTGGGCGATCATGCATGAAGATAGTGAGGTGTATCAACATCACTTTTGAACAAGCTAAGATATTTTTTATAAGTCAAGGTTGTCATGTAAAGCAAAGGAAGGATGGACACATAATTTTTTACTTCCATCATTAACATAACATTAGGTATCATAGCCTAGAACTTCATTTCCACTATAAACAAACAAGATAACTATGATTCACAAGTATGTAAGAAATATTCGTAATTCTAGCATTCAACACAATTGTAAACTTGTAAGGTAGCCTGCCAATCTCAAGTTTGAAAGTGAAATTTAGGCAATTAACTATAAACTTTTAAGGTATCATGTAATCATGATTCTAGTAGTTAACAACCTACTTCAGGCATATACTCTATATCCATAAACACATAAGATAACTGATCATTTGTTAGCATAATAGTGAGTGTAACAAAACTCTTCAGGTATTCACACATGAATATACAAGATCATATTAACAATCATTAACATAACAAGGTTATCATAACGTGTAGTCTAATATGCACAACTTATATACTTATTTGAATATGATGTACTAGTTGGAAATTGAACAAGGGACTTTAACTCTCTAGGTAACCATAGGCTAGCTACACAGCAAATTTACTTGCAATTGACCACCCCCAAGCTAGATCCAAATTCTGAGCGGGTGCTTGCTTAGGGAAAATTCACATCAAAGCTTAAAAGACACCCACAACGTGGAGTTCACTATCATAGTGGTTTAACAACTCCTCTCTGGTAGTAAGCACCACTACTCACTTACTCTTTGAGTTCAATCACAAGGATTCACTTGAGATTTAGATGATCTATTTCTCAATTCCAGGAGGTTGAATTCACTGCTTAGGTGGTTTCACAATTTTCTTTTTGTAGCAAGCACCATAGGTATAGGAGGTTTCATAACTCTTCCAACAAGCATCACAGTGGTCCATATTTCCTTGTCCAAGTGGTTCATCAACCATAAAGCAAGCACCATAATGATTCAGTCATCCATTGAGCTTCCCACTGAACACTCGGGTATAGACACACAGTGTAGTGGCCTCAAGCATAAAATACAAGGAATAACACCCAAAATTCATAGAGCTTAGGGCTCAACAATTTACTCCACGAGTATTGTGACTTCCTTTTGTCATGCTCCATAGCTCCACGTCTTTTGCACTAGTCTTCTCCATTCAAGACTCGATGACCAACTAAGGAAGATAAGAAGGATAATAACCCCTTCCCTTTCCCTATTTCACATATCTACACTTCCTCTATGTCTCTTCCTTTTAGAAAAATTGCAGTCTCCTCTATTTTAACCAATTCTTCTCTTCCTGCAGAGTCATCCCTGCCCAGTCTATCCTCGATCTACGAGAGGAATGAGCACCATCCTCTGCCCTCCACCGCTCCATTATAATCTCATAACATTTATTAAGTGGTGGTTTTTCGATTAGGTCATAATCAACTTCAACAATAACTCCAAGGTTGTATTGTGGTTTGTCAAACAAGTGAGCTTTCCTCCTCCCTCTCACAATGGATCCATGTTGTCCACTCCTCCATTCCAATAATTAAAATTACATTTAATTTTCTAAGTTTGACATTCATTTGTCTTAGCTAGACATGTCTCCATTCTAGTAATTTAGTTATGATTTTTAAGTTACAAAAACAGAGTAAAGGTGGGATTGTTACATCAATGTTGTATATATATTGGAGTGATACATGCCAATGTGAGTTGGTGTGTTGTGATGTGAGGCTATGTTAGAAATCATAAACAACTATGATGAGAAAGAAAACACTTTTATAGCATGTAAGTGTGTACAAAGTGAAGAGCTTTATTATTGAAGTGTATTTTTTTTATTCATAGTAAAAGCCAAAGCATGATATTCCTATATTGTTGGGTGAAATTACATATAAAGGCAATTTTTATGATTGGTATTTGGTTATTATCATACATAGGTAAAAGCATATCCATATCCTCATTGCTTGCTCTTTTTTAATGAAATTGTGGAGGAAGTATGCCTATGGATGAGAATTCTCCATTAACTAAAATTATCAACATCGTTGTTCAATCATTCACTTGATGAGCATACGAGGGTTGGAAACATTTGAAACCACAAGTTTTATTAATAGTTGACACCATAATTTTTCCTGAGTTTTTCATCTGAAGTCTTAGTTGGATAGTAAATTGTATATTAAATTGTAGTTAATTGAATTTAATAGGCAACATTTTGTTGGTTAATTGGAAAATTGCATAACTAAGTCCCATTCTAATCGTGGCATTAACATGGTGCTCTTTCCTTATCATATATTATGTCTACCTTGCCATGGCCAAGCCAATAAATAGAACCATCCTCATGTTCCTTCTAAATAATTGTGGCATTAGCAGGGTGTTGTTATTTTATCATTATTGATGTTTTCCTTGGCATTGCCAAGCCAACAAATAGAACCATACCCATATTCATGCTAAATAATATTGAGCAAGGGAGTTTGAAGAGAATTTTTCACACATAATTGAATTGAGCATAAAAACCTCATAATCCATTTAAAAGACATAGAAATCATAACCATACAAAGAATAGAGATCAAATTTCATTTCAAAAATGAATAAAGTTAATGATTTTTGTGGGCTATAAGCCCCATTTTTATGGATCCATGAGAATGTGTATATGTATCTAACCCCAGCGAAATTTGCGAATATATAATATTTACATTTATCTTCATAAAATATATCTTACCATATGTTTTTAACTAACACATAATTTCAAACACTTTTGATTTCTATTAAAGAAAAAATATTGATTTCCTTCTATTAAATTCATCAATAAACACACTAGACAACTCAAAATCAAGAGGCAAAAGTGGAAGATCAAGATTATTACTTGGTGTTCTAAAATATTTTGTCACCATGTATTTTAAGATGATCTATATGGTCTATATGGAATTACCCTCCCTTTTGACATACTTGATTTCCCTTGGAAAGCTTTTAAAATATCATTTTTTACTTTCCATATGCATGTACTTCTTCTGACATTCTATGTATATATGCGACACACCTAAAATACATATTGTGTACCCCGTGATTTGTTGTAATTACACCTCGTGTATGCCATTACAAAACATGAAACAAAATAAAAAATTCACATGCTTTCATGAAAGCTTTACATGTTAGACCAAAATCCACCCTCTACAGCCCATCCATCAACTGCCCAACCAAAATTTGGGATATAAAAAAATTGGGTAAGCCCAACCTGAGAAAATTTGATAGCATACTCACTCTGTCAAAATATTTTGAGATCCAAGTCTATCATCCCCACTTTTAAGCACTCTCCTGCTCTAGAAACCCATGTTTCCATCCTCACTTAGTTTCTCCATCATTTCGTGGCATTATCCCCTATATTGGAGATGAGGATTGCACGGGGACTTCAATGTGGGAGAAATACCATACCACATGCATTCATATTGGGGGATATATATTGAGGAAATAATGACATAATATATTGAGCATATAATAGGGGGTAAAGGGTTTTTATATGTTGTGTATAAAAAATTATCCTCAAAGTTAATGAAAAAATATAAAGGGGTATAAAAAATGTTAATGAAAAAACGGATACCTTATACAATATCTAGTGAAAATGGTTTTTTTTTTTTGGAAAGCTGTACTGGGTTCGTATTGGTAGGGGGTTAAATAAAGTGACTTTTAGAGGTATTTTCTAATATGTAGTAAAATTAAGGGTATTGTTTAGTATGCCACGAACGCTCGTGCTATGTTAGCGGTTCATTGAGTGAAGCCCTTGTGGGTGATTGTTGGAGTTGATATTTATTGGCTTGGGAGACATTATTCCAGAAGGTGGTTCCACTTAGTGCTTTTGATTTAGGATTAGGTCATATTCTAGCTTTATGATCATTCACCTATATAAGAAGCTCTCTTCCTGTTCCAATGCTATTGTTCTTATGAATTCTATTTCATTTATGCATTCAATTTGGATATGTACATGTATATGTATCTCTCTATTGTACTTGGTCTCTATTTCTATTTCTTTGATTGATATACAGGGCTGAGGAGTGAGAGTTGGAGAGAGGCATTATATCTTCATCGGACTTTAGTGCCTCCAAGTAGGTTTATATTACCTTTAGATCTTGGCTTTATCCTTTCTTGCATGATGTTTGGGCTTTAATTTTATAGTTTCTTATTGATTTCTCTACTAAAGTTTTAACCCTAGCCTCAGGGGAAAACTACCTATCACAAAATTGGTTATTCCACTAGGGAGAAGCCTCTTAATGTTTTTCTCCTAGGTTTTTGTGATTATTCTTAGGTCTTTTATGTGTTTTTCATTATTTATCTATTATAATTTATTGTTCTTCTAACTCCTGACGTAATAGAACGATCTTTCGGATCAAGGTCTGTTCTTTTAATTTTTCCATTTTCCATTGCATATACGCATCTATCTTCAGCGTATATATGCATAAATATCCAATTGCATGTAGTTTTTGAATATCCAAATATCTGTAAGTTTCTGCACTATTTTTCCAAAGCAAAATGAATGGTGTATTTTGCTGCAGAAAGCTCAGCAAAATTGTTCATTCCTCTGCCCAAACCCATTAGAATTTTGTAAAAATGATTTGTTGTGATATGAAGGACAGCTCCTCCCCCACATCCAATGTCTTGATCTAGGCCAGCAAAGTATGCCCAGGGGTGAGATTGGTTTATTCTCTTGGGTATGATATGCCTGGGATTGGGGTTTGTTTCCTCCTCTCGAATCTGTTGGTAGTCTACTATGATTTTTGTAGTGATATCCGACCAATGGAGGGGAGAATTTTGAAAGATAATTCTGTTCCAAGCAATCCATATGGCCCAGCAAGTAAGTAAAGGCATGTTTTTTGTTTTTTCCAAGGATAAAATGGACCACCAACCCTCCCAGGCTTCCTGAATAGTTGTTCCCTACCACATATGGAGTGAGGGTATATGAGAATGAATAGTATTCCATACCTCCTTTGTGCAAGGGCAAGTACGAAAGAGATGATTCCCAAATTCATTGTTGGCTTTGCAAAGGCCACTTCAAAAGGGTCCATGAAAAGATCTCTTGATCAAACTTTCTCCTATTGGGATTTTGTGATGTGGAATGGTCCACATGAGGAGCCTGGACCTAGGGGGTGCTTTCAGTTTCCATATACTTCTCCACCATGGTTCACACTACAGTGGTTTCAGAGAGTTCATAAGAGTTATGTATCCCTCCTTAGGTGAGTATCTTCCATGCTTCACATGTGCCAAAATTAGCTCATCCTCCCCTTCTTGTATCCTGATATGGGATTCAGTGAGTGCCTCCATGTACTCTTTCTAGTGTTGCTTCCATTATAGAGGGATCTATAGTGTCCTCCTAGATTTCCATGCTTGTTGCAAAAATGTAGAGCAATTATTGTCTGCTATTTGGCTAAGGTGAGATATCCCTCTAGAAGTGAGGTATGTTCTAAGCTCCTATGGGAGTCTGTGAGCATTCCCACATCCAATCCAGGGGTCCATCCCTATTTTAACAGCTTCTCCTAACCTTATTCTCCATGTGAGTCCATCCCTGATAAGGGGCATAGCTTGTAGGATTGCTTTCCATATGTTAGATTTTCCAGCTTATGTCTAGTGAGGGTGTCGAATCTAGTCCATGAGATTTAAAGGTTCTATGTATTTAGATGTTGCCACCTTAGTCCACAGGCTATAAGTTGTGACTAGCTACCACCCTAGTTTGGCCCCATGGCTTTGGAGAAAGAGTCTAGTTTTTTTATACCCCGTCCTCCCCATTTCTTTGGGTGTGCCAAAGAGTCCCAATTTGACCAAGCGTAGATCCTTCCAGGTTGATTCCCTCTCCACAGGAATCTGCAACATAGGTTTTTAATTCTTGCCAGTATTCCTTTAAGAATCCATGCTAAAGACATCCAATATACTGTAGTTGCTTCCAACACTGCTTTTATGAGTATCATTCTTCCTTCTCTTGATAAATATTTTGCGTACCAGATGTTTAGCCTTTTCTCCAATTTGGTTATGAGCCAGATCCAATCAGCATTCTTATAGCCATGTGGCTTTAATCTATGACCCAAATATTTTAGTCCCTCGTCCAGTTTCAGTAGGTTATAGGGGAATCTTCTCAGGGCATATTGAGTCTCGTATGATGTACATCCTATAGCCGTTATAGAGGATTTTTCATTATTAACCAACATGCCAGTGGCTGCTAAGAATATAGTGAAGGAATTGAGGAGTGCAGTCACATCTCCTATACTCCCATTTAGGAAAAGTAGCACATAGTCCACAAATAGCAAGTGCGTTATTGTGCATCCTTCAATGATGTGGATCCCCCTTAGTCTAACTCTTCGATTTTCCTCCTTTATCAAACGACTGAGACCTTCCATGATGAGTAAGAAGAGGAGTGGGGGAAATAGGCATCCTTGCCTGAGGCCTCTTTCGGAGTGGAAGAAAGGAGAGGCCGCATCATTTACGAGAACGCTGAATGTTACATTAGTGGTATAGCACATAATCCATCTTATCGATTCATATGGGAAACCTAGGTGTGTTAAGAGCATTCTGATGTATAGCTAGTTGACTCTATCAAAGGCTTTTGAGAGGTCAACTTTCAAGACCACAACCTTTAGCTTGTGGGTCTGGATAGAATGTAGCATCTCTTGTGTCATTCCGACCACTTCATGTATTTGTCTATTCTGTAAAATGAAAATTGTTCAGCTAAGATATGGTTTGATAAGGTTGGTCGGAGTCGACTTGCTATAATCTTGGAGATGATCTTGTAGATACAGTTACATAAGGAAATGGGCCGGAAATCATTGAAGGATTTGGGATTATCTGATTTGAGTATAAGGGCAATAAAGGTTGAGTTATAGGCCTCATACATCTTCCAGAGGCTCTACATTCCTCTATAACATGTATTAGGTCCCCCACCAGAGTATCAAGAAGGCCAACTAGAATTCCACATTCCAGCCATCCAGACTAGGGCTTTTGTCTCACTTAAACCATTTGAGAGTGTCCTCCAATTTTCTCAGGGAGACCTCCTTTATCAATTGCCCGCTTTCTTCTTGTTCTACAAACCTTGGGAATAGTTGGGTTGTCCACATTATGTCTCCTAGGGTGGCATCTGGTGGTGACTTATAGACGTTCCTGAAGTGGGTAGAGGCCATAACTGCCAGGAGGGGAAAGATGTTCACTGGTTCTCCTTGTTCATCTGATAGCTGCCAAATAGTATTGATAGCTTTGATCCCATTTGCAAATTTATGGTAGAAATTGGTATTGCCATCTCCTTCCTTAATCCAGATGGCTCTGCTTCTCAATCTCTAGCTCTCTTGTCTATCCTTAAGAATCTAGTTTCTCTTATCCAGAAGAGAGGTTATCTGCTCTTTGTGCTCAGGGGAGGAGAAGATCCACTCATGGTCATTTTCATACTTCTTAATGGCTTCTTCAGTTTGTTTGAGAGTATGGTCTTCCTTCGATCTCTTCTTATGAGCCCATTACTTTGACAATCTCTTGATTTCTTTTAGGTTTTTTGCAAATCCTTTCGATATAGTCCTTCCTGCCGCTGGGGGATGAGTCCTCCAGTAATTTGTTACTAGTTGGATATATTCAACGTCCCTCAACCATGCTGCATTAAATTTGAAAGGACCTTTTGGTTTGTTCATACCTCCTCTGATTTCAAAATAGATCAACCTATGGTCTGATATTCCACCAGAGCCCACCCACTATCTATATCCCTGCTCAAGGTTAGCATATGCTCCTTAATGAGATATCTATCTAGTCTTCTAGAGAGACTGTCCGCTCCTAATATGTTGTTTCTCCAAGTTGGCAATATTTTAGGGGAGGGGATGTTTATGAGATTATGATCCTCCAAATTGGCCTCGAAAAAAATCTGAGAGGATATCCCTTTGGGCATTGTGTCCCCATGATTCTACAAAGCCAATGGAGAAGTTTAAATCCGCCCCCTAGAACGAGATTGTCCTTTTGAAGGATGTGTGATTCTAGGAGTCTGCTCCAATATTCCTCCTTATTAGGATAGTGACCATAAATGTTGATGATCCTGAGCTCAATATCAAGCTTTGAGGAATATATTTCAACTCCTAGGTGGCTTGAGCTGCCCCACACATAACAGATTCTGATAGATCAATTATTTACCCCCAGCGCAAGCCCCCTGACCTCCCTGATGCATCTAGGGTATGAAATGTCCATCCAAGTAGCCAAGATTCTAGGAGGTGGGTAATGACACAATACTGGCCTAGGGTTTCTTGAAGAAAAAGAATATTAATGGGTTCTTCTGAGAGCAATCTCCTCATGGCTATTTTTTTTGTAGGGCTAGCCAACCCTCTACAATTGAAAGACAGAAATTTCATGGAGGAGGGGCTTCTTGGGTATTCGCTTCTCTAAGTACCCAATTGATGGCATGTTGTTTTCCCGCTACTATCTCTTCCCCAGCTTGTAGCTTAGATTTGGATAGAGAGGAGGGTATGCCTCTAGTCATATTTAGAGGAGGGGGAAAGGTGATGAGGCTGAGAGAGTCAGGGGCCTGAGAGCGAAACCTGGCTCTGGTGGGGTATCTAAAAGGTGGAGGGATGGAATGAGTGGGAGGAACAAGTAATTGGGAATTTGGGGGAGGTTTATTAGGGAAAGATGGCTGAGTGCAGGAGATGGTGGGAGAGGGGGGTTTGATAGGGCAATCCACAACCTTGGGAGGGTTGAAGGTGTGAGAAAAGGATTGAACTGAAAAGAACTATTCATAACTAGTTTCAATGCAGTGCATAGATACATTAGAGTAAGTAGAGGAGGAGTTTGCAGTCAACATACCCATAGAAAAAGTAGCATCAACACCTGCCCTTGCTCTGGTTAGAGGAGGAGAGGGTGCTCCGATGAGTTCCTTTCCTCACTTCTTTCTGGACACCTTTGTGGGCAGAGGTAATGCTTCAGAGTGTGCCAAATTTGCTACCTCTTCCTCCCCATGGAGGGCTACCCTAAGCTTGTGCGCTTTTTTGTATTGTATCCTTCCCCTTATCCCTGACCCTTCCCTTCATGTTCAACAGACAATCTTTGTACAGGTTTCCCACTTTGTGGAAACATTTGCATCAGAAAGGGACTCCTTCGTAGTCTAGGGTTTGCTTTCGGGAGAAGGTTTTCCACTGTAAGGTGATGTGCTCCATTAGACTGCCCCGAGTATCTAGGTGAACAAGAATCCTGGCAAATGCCATCATGCCTGAAGCCAGACATGATCTGTCGTGATCGAGGTAGGTTCCCAGAGAGTTGCCGATGCGGCGGAATATATCCTTTGACCAAAATTTTAGGGGCATTCCTGGTAGCCAAACCCATATAGGGATGACTCCTATCTGTTCTTTTTCTGGGTCAAAAAGAGGGTTCCATTGCCGAAGAATAACTGGAGCATGCTCGAAATGCCAAAAGGATGATAGGACCTAGTTTGTGTGCTCGACTCTGGAAAAGCGCAAAGCAAACCATCCTCTAACAAATGTTTGAATAGTTGGGAGGTCCGCCAGGTGCTGCCCCCATACCTCCAAGGCCCACATCTTAAGCCTAGCAGTTGTGTAGCTATGACCGCGAATTCTTCCTACTAGAACCCGGTCCGTCGTATCCATGGCATCACCCCACTGAATTTCCTCCCCGAGTTTGAGAATAAAGTCTTCGCTTATGACCTTAAAGCACTTCCTTTTTTTCTCCTCCGCGTCAGCTCTTCAGGGTCCTCTAAATTTTCCACTAACTGGTTAGGGTTTGGATTAGGGTTTTCAGGGCAGGGATGTTTGGCCATTGGAATCAATTCTGAGAGAGGGGGTACCGTTGTGTAACTGCCTGATGGAGGCACCTCAAGTTCTGAAGCTTGTGGGTTTCCCTGGGTCGGGGTGTGGGTTCCTAGAGGGTTGGTTGAAGATTCACCGGGGTGGGATAAGAGGGGGGTTCGAGAGCTAGCCGCCTCAGGATTAGGGTGGAGGCAGGTGAAAACAAAGGTTGTAGTCGAGGTTGACTGCGACGGCGAGAGAGGAAACGACCAGATCGAAGGAGGCTCCGAGAAAGTTACTCTGGAGTAGGAAGGTCCCAAGATGGAAGGAAGACCCGCAATGGTAGCCAACAGGTCACAGCAGAAGGGAAGGAGTTCGTTTGTAGTGGGGCAAGGGGTTTTCTAGATATTGACATTCTCCAACGGGTCTTCCGAATAGTCTACTAGGTCAAGCTCCATACTTATTCCAAGGTGATCTCCGCCAGCTGCCTCCAAGGCCATTGTAACTGTCGCCACGGGGAGGGTATTGGAATGTGGTGGGAATGTAGTGAACAGGGAAGAGACAGTAAACAGTGATGTTACAGAGAGGCTCAGCGAGTTACGAGTGACAGGAATTGCCGCAGTGTTGCAACGAGAGGGAGAACGGACGACAATAGCTAGTAGGTAGGTAGGGTGAGTAGGGTGCAGTTGTGGTGGTTGTCTGTAGAATATCCCTAGCCCTTTTTAGACAGCCTCCGCAATGCCATCTTCGCTAGATCCCCCTTTTTTTGGAAAATTATACTTCCATGAAACATTTATTTCTAGAGTAAAGGAAAGGGGAACCTTTTTCATGTAATCACTAATTGTTATTGAAAGTGGAAATTATTCCACTTCTAGATTTGAGTAACAATCTTTGGTTGAAGCTTTTCCCTTAGATGTTTATGATTTTTGGGAATTGGTTATCCCCTATTATGAGAAGGGAAATTTGAGTATTATTTTCATTGGTTATACAGTAACCCATGCACTAGCTGAGGGTTTTGGCCATTGGTAGCCTTGGAGGCCTGTTTTCTTGCATTAGATTTGGTTATTAGTTCTTTTTAGTGGTTTGTTGTTTGGTCTTTTGAACCCACAACCACTCTTTTTTACCTTTTCATTTAAGCTTTTTGGGTACAAATCCTTACACCTAGTTGTGTAGCTTTGCTTGTTCCATCTTTTTCTTTTTTATTTTGATTTCTTTAAAACTTAGAAAAATAAAAATTATTTTTCAATGTTTTAGTTTCTTTCAATTAGTGCATTCATTCTAAATTGAAAACGAAGAGAAAATAAAATTTATAGACATTGTAAGTTTTAATGCATTTAGGATTTCTCTCATTTTCATAGTGTGTCCAAGTGGATTTTTATTTTGAGTCGAGGAGATCATGTTCCTTGAGTCTTTTTTGTCACTTGTGTTGGTTTTGTGTGTATTGTGCTTTCTTAATTTTGGTTATTTTTCTTTTTAGTTGTGATATATAAGTTGAACTAGTGTAATAAGTAAATTTGGATTAAGAGTGTTTGAATTTTGTTTTCTTTAAATTCAAAAAGGAAAAGAAAATTTGAATTTACAAGTTTGTAGATGATGCATTAAAAGTAAAAATCAAGCCTTCATTCAAAGAAAGATAAGTATAAGCATTTCATGTCATTATATTTATTTATTTTTATTTCATTTTCATTAGGTCAAAACATCATCAAGTTGCACATATTTTAGCCTTAAGCAATTAACAGCCAGTTAAAATCAACGCTCAATGAAAATACACTCTACTTTTATTTTGTCATAGAACATCAACAAGTTTAGGTACCTAGGGCCTTAGAATAGTTATGTAGAGAGTAAATTCTTGAAGGCCATTCAAACTATAACATAGAAGTTGATTAATGAGAGTTAAATCCAGGCTTTCATAGATTTCTATGGAATCTCCTCTAACATGGGAATTAAGCACTAGGTCGTGTGATGATAAGGGAAGGGAGATACCCCCTCTCGAACTTGCCAGAGCACCTTCCAAAAAGTTAACCGACTTTTGACATTAGTTAGCAATATAGTGTTCCAATCATATATAGTTGGCCTCATACACTCCACCACAAGAAAAATATATGGCCTTGAGGCCTAGTGAAGTGAAGTTGATTCCAAAATTCAACCATTTATGAATAGTAAAATATTGAGAGATATACTAATTATACTTCCAATAGAAATTTGGGTCCCCACTTTTTGATTTCCTATTGCACAATATATGTTGATATATTCTTCTATAATAATATTTCCACAAGTCTTTCTCTTTAGGTTGACACCTCTCCTATTCACCAGAGGTGAGTGATAAAATAAGTATCTTCAACCTCTATATGAAGAGGCATCCCATCAAAAATAAGGCATCCCTGATCAAAATCCAAGTAATTAACGAGAATATACGAAAGGCACCTTTACACCATCATGTTTTTCATATAGAAGAACTTTAACAAGCCATAGTTTCTTAATGAATCAAGTGATTCTTGACTTTCAAGGACTAAATTGTTAATCTCCTCATCCTTGCTTTCTCTCCAAACAATACTCATCCCGCAATAATAAAAAAATGACCTATCAATTGTTAGAAATTTACTACATAACATAAATAATTACTGAGAGGAATAAATATAAAAATAACCAGCCACAACCATAAACACATAAACACAAATCTTTATCCGAGAAAACCCCAATTCCGGGGAAAAACCCAACCTAATAAGATCTTATTAGCATTGGCCAAAACCCTTGCCAATCTGACCAATTGAGCATTCACCGCTAACCTCCAGGTCTTGCATTACAATGAAGTCCTTCTAGCATTTTATAAGCTCCATTACATATAATACCACAGGAAGAATACTATGGGTGCACAATACCATGTGCTCCAAAACCATCACTATTTAACTTGGTCAACTCTGACTCTATCCCGAGTCATGTTTACCTAACAATTCCCCCCTTAAACTTGACTTGGGGTTCCTTGACTAACTCCAGCCAAACCTTCTAAGTGAGACAATCCCGCTCACTCTAGCTCTTACCCCCTTCAGAGTTTTTACCCGGGGTATTGTTAACCCGACATTCCCCCTATCACCTAGGTCTAACCCGAACTTTACCGATGATCACCCCTCCCCTTATCACCTAGGTCTAACCCAGACTTTATCGGTGATCACCAAGGAGTACACATGCCTTACCAGGTCTTACAGTAGTATGCCCATTTACATGCAATAATTTTGACTTCATTAAAATATTTTTTTTTGTTTATTACTGATGTGATTCTGATCCATCCTCTCTTAATTTGATTTGCTCAAAAACTTCTATGAAACCACTCCAACTGGGAGCCCGACGAGAACCTCGTAAATTCCAGCACCAGTGGCCTCACGTAGCAGAAAACGAACAATTTTCGAAGCCGCATGAACAATTTTCTTCTGCTGACATTCTTTAAATAGTCGCATGAATCCTGACAATTGGCCAGCATGTTCCAAACTGGTAAATATCGCAAATGCACTGCAATCCCTGGCAGTTATGGCACTATCCTCCACAAATTCTCCTCAAGGTTCTGATACCAGTTGTTATAAAATTATATATTACGGAGCAATGGAACACATAAAATATTGCAGAAATATAAACACAGAAAATGCATAAAACAAGAGAGACACAGATATACATGGTTCAACCAATTAGTACACCTTTTGCTAGCCATTTCAAACTTAGTAAGGAAATGTGCCCAAAGACCCAAGAAGACATGGATTATATGTCTAAAGTTCCATATACATCAGCAGTTGGAAGCTTAATGTATGCAATGGTCTGCACAATGCCTGATATTGCACATGCAGTGGGAGTTGTAAGCAGGTACATGAACAATCCAGGAAAGGAACATTAGATGGAAGTGAAATGGATTCTCAGATATTTGAAAGGTACCATAGATCAAGCATTATGCTTTGGTGGTTCAAACATTTCTGTACAGGGATATGTTGATGCAGATATGGAAGGTGACAGGGATAACAGGAGGAGCACTACAGGATATGTATTTATTGTAGGTGGAACAACTGTCAGTTGGGTTTCAAAAATCCAAAGTTTTGTTGCACTTTCAACAACAAAAGCAGAGTATGTTGCTGCTACAGAGGCTAGTAAAGAAATGATTTGGTTACAAAGGTTTATGGATAAATTCATCTTCCACAAAGAGAGATTGTTAGAAATTAAATAACAAAGCAATGGAACACATAAAATATTGATAAATCACAAACACAGAAAAGCATAAAACAAGAGAGACATAAATATACATGGTTCACCCAATTTGGGCTACGTCTACGGAGAAACAACCATGTCTTCCTTTTATATTATCCAACAAAATGAAGAGATAAAACCTACAACAAATTCGTTGTAATTTTCTCTTTGCTCTCACTTAGTCTCCTCTCTCTTTCTCACACAGAATAATAATACACAACTGCAGTACAATTTCTATCATATAAATGACAAGTAATCTCAAGCCTTTTGAGCCCGAGTCAAGAAGATGACAAGAGGAAAGTTTGGTAAGTCCAAGAAGAAAGATATGTCCAAGGTGAAATGCTTCAAGTGCAATGAGTTTGGACACTACAAGAGGGACTTTCCAAATCAACATAACAATAAGAGAAAGGATAGAAGTGAAGCTCATGTAGCCAAAGCAGTGGGAGAACCTGAGAAGAAGGAAAAGAAGGAAGAAGTGAAGGATATTTATTACTAAAAGAAGCTTCACTAACTTCTAGGTTCTTTATGAATATTTATTTCTCTTTAGGTGATATGTTTTATATAAGCATCATGGGATAGATGCATGTGATAGTATCATGTTGGAATTTATTATGTTGCTTAGTAGAAATCATCTAGGATATAATGTTAGATGATTTTGCATAATGGTCATCTAGACTATGTTAGAGATTGTCATCTTACTTAAATAGATCATTATGATCTGTGAAGGAGCATCATCTTGGAAATTCCTTGGGAAAAGCATCATGACAGGAACAATATGCATTCTATGTAATGTGGAATTATTCTAGTAAAAAGGAATGAAAGGTTGCAATGGGCCATGATACAAAAATTTTGTGAGATATATGGATATCTATATGATTGGAAGAAAGCATAGGGATGTATGTTGAAAATTAAACTTTAAATAAGATTCATATATGCAAGAATATTATGAAATGAAGTTGGCTAAAAGGATATGCTTAAGTATTAATGGTGCTGGAAAAGAATAGAATATGACTTACTTAAGATTGTATAGAAAATTAGGACTTTCTTTAGAATATGTATTAAATATTTATTAACATCTAGTATAATCTCTAAAATAAAAGTTGTAACTAGGTGATCAAGTTTGATCCCTGGGCACTCTGATGCAAGAAGGAAAGTTCAAGTGGAGATGGTCGATGAGGATGTTAATGGTACAAGAAGGTCACCATGGTAAGGTATGTCTATTTCATTTATGGTTTGGTTATCTGGCTAACATATTATTTTTGGCTACTGAGAAAAGAATGTTGCAGGAATACATGATGACAGTTGGGGCAAGTTCAATTATATGGACGAAGAATGTTGAGAATGTATTGTACCTGGCAACTGTAAAGTAAAGATGAGTCCATGTTGGGATTGAATGGGTAGTTTTATGAGAATATAACCTGAAGTTCAAGTAAGATCACTTTCATGATCAGATTGAAGATTGAGAAGGATCAATGCAATGCCTTCATGATTCAACAAGAAAGTGATGATCAAGTAAGATGACCTAGCCAATGTCACAAGAACAAAAGAGAGGAAATGGCTCCACGATACCTCGAAAGAAAACAAGTGATGTAAAAGAAAGAGGGAGCCATATAGATACAAAGATCAAGTAGTTGATACTCTCATGAAGGTAAGCAGTGTGGCTTGTGATGTTGGCTTCCATTATTAGAAGAAATAAATCTTCTTTGGTGTGAGAGGGAGAAAAAGGAGTCTCCGTGAATAAGGAGAAAGGTTCCATTCTCATGATTAAGGGAGAATAAGGACGTACTCTCTAGTTAAGAGGGAGTGATGATAAACATCGCATGTGAATTCTCCTCTTCAGGAGTTGAAGAGAGAATGGTGGACGATTGAATAAGTATCTATGGTTTCCTTAAGGATATGACATCCATGAAAAGGAAATGATTGACACTCTTTGAGGATGGGACAGGAATCCAAGAGAAGAGTGGTCAAAGAGGACCAATATTCTTTGAGGACTCAGGTATGGAGATCCAAGATAACAATAATTCTAAAAGGACATATTTTGTAGACATTCGAATGGGGTATGTACCTTATATAGGTAGTGTGGTATCACACACAAAGCCTCCCCACTTAATGCATCAGTTGTACAATTATGAATACCTCCCTAGTTAAAAGGGAGTGTTGATAAATGTAACTAGTTTCAGTCAATAAGAAAAATAAATGAAAAATATTATTATTAAAACATGACTTTCATGCTCAATATTGATGGTCTTTTAGGTAAAATCAAGTTCTTTGTGCTTCTAGGGTTTTCTAGGTCTTAGGATTTATCGTCATGAGTCAAAGGAGTGAACATCATGTTTATAGGACCCTTAGGGGAAATTTGTAATTTTAAAAGGAATTACTTTTGAGTCTAGAAAGTCTAGGAATCTCCAAGAGTACAATTTGGCCCTAGAATCCTCAAGTCGGCCTAAAGGAGGGAATTTGACCCCTTGAGAAGGCTATATAAATAGCAATTCAACTTCATTTGGAGATACACTCACTCACAAGTTTGATCTACAAGAAAGAGTTCGATATATAGCTGGGTAGTTGCAAGAAGGAAAGTGAAGGTTAAGAATAAGGAAGAAGGGTAGTATTTTTTGTTTTTTGGGCTCTATCTCTCTCACACATGCGAAATTCTAGGGTTTCTGTGTTGCAGGAATAGGCCGAAGATGTTGGACTGAGTTGGAGTAGGACAAAGTGTAGGAACTAGTAGTTGGAAGGAAGGAAACTTTGTCTAGACCTCACTGACCTTAGGAAGAGATATCTTGCTCTTGAAAGGTCTAAGAAGGAGGTCAAATTAGGGTTTCTTGGAGTCGTAGGGCTGAAGTTGTAGGTCGAGTAGCAATGTTGTAGCTAGAAGATTGAGTTGAAGTATGTAGCAGTTTGGTGTAGATTTAAGAAGGAATTGAGGAAGGGATGACTTTGTCTAAGGATTGGATCTTTGTATCTCATTTGAAGCAGATTTTAAGAAGAGAATAGTTTCTGGGTTTTCCCCTTGGAGGGGTTTTTCCTCTGCTAAGAGCCTACATCTATGTCCTCTTTTTTTATTTTTGCCTCTTGATATTATTTGATAAACAAGTCTAACTAAAGGAACATAAAGAATATAACTAAGATCCACAAGCAAGTATCAATGTCAAACAAAATAAGTTTAGTAAGTTGTCACTTTACATTTCTAACAATATTTATACACAAACTCTACGAAACATAAGTAGACCTCCCATTTGGATAATTTATCCATGAAATAAATTTACAACATATCTTCAATCACTTGGTTAAATTGCTCATTATGTCCATCAAACTTTGGGTGATACACAATACTAAAATTCAAATTAGTACCCAACCCTTTAAATTGTCCCATCTAAAAATTGAAGGTGAACTTGAGATCTTTGTCTAAAATAATCACACTAGGAATGCCATCCAACTTGACAATTTCTCTCATAAAAATATCAAATATATTAGTTGCTTTATGTGTCGATATTAATGGTATAAAACAAGCAACTTTTGAAAGTTTGTAAACCACTACCATAATCGTACCAATGCCCTTTAGTTGTCCTGGGAAATTTAGTAATACAATCCATTGACACCACATCCCACTTTCACTTAGGAATGGGTATGGATTGCAATAAGCCTGTTGGGTGCTTGTGCTTAGCCTTAACTCCCTCAAATTCCAAACACCTACTATATAATTTGCAACATCCTTCTTTAAGCCAGACCAAAAATACTGCTTTTTTTACTGTTGTAGTAGTCTTTTGATATCCTGGGTGTCCTACATAAGGTAGGCCTATGCATCTCTTGCATAATCAACTCTTCCACCTCATGCACATTTGTCATGTACATACAACCTTTACACATAAGAAATTCATCTTACTAAATATTTTGGTTGCTTTTCCTTCTGTTGTAAACTTTTCTTGATGGCCAAATACTATTGATCCAACTCTATAACTTCTTTAACTCTAGATATTATATTCGCCTTGCATATAATCATTGCTAAAGAATGCATCAAATTAACCCTTTGGCTAAGAACATTTTCCACTTTATTCTCCTTTCCTTTAATGTATTTAATTTTGAATTCATATTCCGCTAACAATTTTAGCCACCTTATCTATAAAGCATTCAGATTTAGTTTTTCAATCAAATGTAGTAAACCATAGTGATATGTCTACAATTCAAATATCTGGCCCATAACATTATGTCTCCACATCTTGAGCATGAATGATCGTTTCCAATTCTCGGTTATGTGCAACATAATTTTTCTCATGGTCCTTCAAATTTTTGGACTTGTAACATACCACATGTCCATTATGCATAAGAACTCCTCCCAAAACTTCTTGATATGCATATGTGCATACCATAAAATCCTCATTTGGATCCACAATCTTCAATATCCGAGCACTTGTTAACATAGCCTTTAATGTTGAAAGGATTTCTCGCAAGCAAAGGTCCATTCAAATTTAATGCCCTTTCTCTATAACAAAGTGATGGGATGGGAAATGCTAAAAAATTTGTCAATGAATCTTTAGTAATAACCAACTAGGCCCATGAAAGACCTAACTTCTGTAACATTTTTTGGTATTGGTAATTCCTTGATGACCTTAATATTTTCTAGATATACGGTTATCCAATCCTCCAAAATAATAAGACCCAAATAATGAATATTCTTGTGATAGAAAGAGAAACTACTAATATTAGCATACAATTGGTGTTCTCAGAGCACTTGTAGAACCAACCTCAAATGCTACTCATGTTTCTCCAAGGTTTTCGAATCATCAAATTTAAGCCTATCTGCATAGAATGATGGAACCACACTAACATATCTCTAGAATTTGACCTTCTCATATCTAATAACACCAATATATCATGTGATTTACACCGAAAAACTTTTTCTCATAAACTTGATATGGATAACAGAAGCCTCAATTCAACAACACCAATATATCTTAGAAGCTCCATGAATTTATGACCATATTCCTTCGTAGTCATATTTCCCAACTTCAGTTCAAAAAATTCCTATATCTTATTTTTGTAATAATGTTCAGATAAATACTTCATTTGAAATTATTCCTTAAATTTCCACCAAGTCAACCTTTTTTCATCAAATTGCTTCACTTCCTTAAGTTATTCCCAACAAAGGTGAGTCTCGCCTTTCATATGGTATATAACGATTCGAGTTTCCATATTTGAAGATTAATTAAATAATTGCAAATATCTTTGCATCTCCAGTAACTAGGCGTTGGCTTCTTCACACTTTTTGTGTTGTCCGTTAAAAGTGGGAGCTTTAAAATTTTTTAACTCTCCTTGTAAGTTGTCCCTATGATACCTTATCTTTCTAGATCTCCTCATAGGTGATAAACTAAAAATGTCTTCAGTATTCGACGTGGTATAGTCTCTCTTATGTGACCTCCTTTCTGCATACAAATAATGATGGTCATCATTCTTAATTTGTCTCAAACTTCCAACACCTCATTTATCAAACTTTCTTTCAGCTTTTCGAATTTGCCTAGACTCAAATTATTGGTCTAGTTCCCGCTAAACTCTATTAAGACTCTACAAAATCTAAGTGTTGAGTTGTTGCTGCTCTTTAACCAGTTTATCATTATCCACCTTAAAACTGAGAACCTTCAACTTGAGACTTTTGATAGCCTCCTCTAGGTCTCCATTTTTTGGCCTACTCATTCCCTGACCATTTGATTTCATCATGTCATCCTTCATACTAGCATCCACTTCTCTAACCTTCTATTCTGCACTGTTGATGTTTGACATATTTCTCGCTTCTTCATTCTCATGGTTTCTGTTGTATCCTTGACCTATTTACTTCCTTAAATATATTACTTGAAAATTATGTTCAAATTAAAATTACAAGGCCACCAACTTGTTCTGTTTGCTAGTAACCTCAGTTGACTTTTTACTTGCAAGATTTTGACACCTGAGCCAGAAATTATGCCTTCTAGAAATTTTGAATTGGGCTCAATTTATTCTTTCTAACTCTCCAGTAAAGTTTGTCTCAATTTTGGGGATTTCCTACCACCAAATCCAACTCCTTATCCATCAAAATGTATTATGCTTATAATTCACTTTCTTTTGACTATTTATGGACCAAATTTTGACCCCTAAGCACACAAATATGCTTATTTAAAGTTTTGTTACTCTCGTTCCCTCTTTCTTAGTTGTTACAGGATCAAATTCTTCATTATTATACTAAAGATTAAATTTAATGTTTTATTATTGTGCCCACTTTGTTCTCATTGGGAAATAACTCATACTTTTAGGAACATAGCCAGCATGCATTGACGAGTTTGATGCCCAACACATGGGTCCTCCCCTTTCCAACTCCCAAGTGGCATATATATATAATCATGGGGTCCATATAATTATAAACATGGGGTCCTCTATGTACCCCGTGGCTCATGGTACTCGTGTGCTCGAAAAAAAAAAAAAAAAATATATATATATAATATATTATATATATATATATATATAGGAGTTGTCTATAATGCGACTTTTTGAGATTCCGGTGACGGAATCCGGCGGAAGAAATGAGGTTAAAAATCTTGATTTTAGCAGTTAAAATGGTTTTTTAACTGCATATTTGGATTCAGCGCCCTGAAAAACCCCTGGGAGCCATTGATTGTGCAGAAACTAGCTATCAAACATGGGATTCCAATGAATTGCTGCCGGATTTTGACCGGAAAAATCCGACGGAAAGACTTTCAAAAAGTCGCATTATAGACTACTGCATATATATATATATATAGCCGTGTGTGAAAATTATGATCAAACCGACATATGCGCAATTGAAAATCTAAACAACAAATAACATATGAAACTTAGGGAAAACACATGGCATAATTGCCCGCATTCCTCATGCCCCTGTGGCCTACAGATAACACAACCTTAGGTCCATGACATATACAAACACCAATATATATATCTGATTGTGGGCCCTCTCCGATAGATCAACAATGGTGAATACAACTAAAAGTTGATGACTAGGAGTAGATACCAAGGCGGGGAGGGGGGCCTCCATCTGGCGACCATCAATCATCAAAAATATTAAATGGACCACAAAAATAGCTCGAGGGGGTTCGGGGGTGCGAATTCTTGTGACGTCAGCCGACAGGGGGTTTGCTATCGCAGTTCCTCCCCTCCTTAAAACCCTACTGTTATAAGGAGAGTAATTTCTTCGTTATACATATAAAAATGTTTTGTATTATAATTATGAGTTATAATATAATGTTTTATACACCCTCCCTCCACCAAATATATGTAATCCCGATATAAGATAATATACGACATTAAAACTAATATTTTTTAGATCGCATTTCAAAATATAAATCAATTTATATAAACCATTGTATACACATAGAACATTTAAATATCAAACATTATTATATATATATATATATATATATATATATATATATATATACGTTTTCCCTTATCACACAGAAGGTAATACCGTGCACGTAAATCTAGCTTTTCGAGGTGGAAAATTGATGAGCCTTTCCTTGAAATATTTACTTTCTTTGCAATAATTCGACCTAGTAAATTGTATCTGGGCACCAATGCTCTTTTCCAGGTAATTTTTAATCACTTTCACCATGTCAACTTTCGTCAAATAATTGGTGAATAACCCAAATTTTCCCACTTTTGCCTCTAGTTGTGGCCCAATCAATCCCAGTGTTGTAAATTGTGCTCTGATACCACCTTGTAACATCCCAAGCCTCCTATTGGGAAACACTATCGCAACCACAACACTTATAAATACATGATTTATCTTTAGAATCAAGAACCCTAATTTTACCATGGTGATCTCTAAGTGTGGCAGTACTTGGTTTTCATGAATGCAATTGCAGTTATTAATTTTGAAGCACATGGATCATAACTAAAATATTGCACAATAGATATGACTAATAATTGAAAACATCTGGGTATATTAACATAAAACCCCATCTAGAGTTTACAACAAAGCGTAATCAACCATAACAACATATAACAGTAAGTTTGGCACATTAATGTGCAACGAAATATATGAATAAATGCAAGCATTTAATTCCATAAATCACACAACATTAATAGGAACACTTATCTTGAAGAAAAGAGAAAATGGCTACAAGCTCTCCACGTTCCACCCTTCCATAGACCATGTGGTTCATGGATATCAACCATGAGTCACCCTTGAGTCAAGGCTGGAAATCCAAAGGTAATGATAAACCATAAAAAAATTGTATCTCTATGGCCAAGGTGCCAACCCAACAATCATGTTGCTTCAAGGCTATCCAGGCGCCCTCCAAACTATGAACCATAACAACTCTTATTTGGTATCAAATCCCAAGCTCAGGGTTCACGAGTTGGTTACTCAGGACTAAAATTCCAAACCATCCTCTAAACAGTCGTCATAATCATAGTGTTTATCATGATAATAATCATCATGCCTCTATGCAAGTATTATATATGTACTTCCCATAACTATATGGCCTCTCTCAACCATGTGGTACACTAAAGCCATGTGGTCACTAGGTGTCTTCATCACCACCAACAATGGTCACCAAATATCTCGTTGACTATCCGTGGAGTTGTACGACCACAATTAACTCATATAATAATCATGATGCCTCTACACAAGTGTGTGTGTGTGTGTGTGTGTGTGTGTGTGTGTATAACCTCTCTGAGCCATGTGGCACACTAGAGCCACGTGGGCCCTAGGTGTCCCTATCACCACCAACACTTATCACCAAACATCTTGTTGCATGTTTATGGAGTTGTGCGACCCCCCATACTTTTTACTGTGGAGTGGGCTCCACAACCAACCTATTTATATTATTTTGTTATAAAAATTATGTACATTAGTTACATCAAATTACAACTTTGGTGCTTTGGTCATATAACCAAAATTGGCAGATATGCGTGGGCACGCTAGCCACAAAATATATATAACATAAATACATGGGCACGTAGGCCCGCAAAATGACTTCGAATTGACAACCTAATATCAAGGTACATATATTTACATCATAAACAGGAAAGGGTATTACAAATGATGTTACAACATGCTAGAAAGAAGCTAAGAGGATTCTTGGATATGTTAGGGGCACTACAAGCTATGGGTTGTAGTTTGCATCATGATCCTCCTTGGATCTTGTTGGTTATATGGACTCAGATTAGGATGATGATAACATAAATCACAAGTCCACATTAGGTTTTGTTTTCTATCTTGGTTTTTATCCCATAAGAAGTAGGAAACTACTGCTCTTTCTTTGAGAAAGGTAGAATAATGCAGTGAACATTGTTATCGAAACCATTTAGTTGTAGCATTTTCTAGCAGAGTTTGATTTATAGGTTCAACTTCTTACAATGATATAGTTGGATAACTAGAGTACACACATTTTTTGCCAAGAACCAATTTAGAGACAATAGACCAAGCACATGGAGTTTTACATGCACTACATCAGAGAGTTTAACCCTATAGGATTCATACACATGTAGTATTTTCCTTCTTCTAAATAAATTGTAGTCATATTCACCAAGATTGTCACTTTGCAGAGGTTCATAGCTCTACGACAACATTTAGGAATGAAGGACACAACTACTTAGTGGTTGAACTTTTTGATATTACACCTCTTATTTTAAGGGGGATCTCTTTCCATTTGGTTTTCCCTCTTTCCCTACTTTCTCTTATTTATGTTGTACATGAGCACCTAACATTGCTCAAAATGCTAGGACTCATTGACTAGTATACTCCCTGGTTGTGCTTCAGGGGAAGAGGTAGTGTTGGGGTGCATTGCACTCAGTAGTTCATCAAGGCCTACACTATGGCCATAATCATAACCTCTTCCATACTATTAAGGGCACATATGATCACTTTTCAGTCACTACTAGATATTCCACATCATTTGGTACATTCTATTTTTAAGATTTTTTATTTTTAGCAAGAGGTGTCATCTAGAACATGTGGTACTCACTAGACATTAGTTGGAGATGACATGGCTAATTCCACTTCATTAATGTGCATTCCCTCATGCATAAGACTCCCTATTGTGAATGTACAATTCCTGCCTATTTTTTAGCTATTAGCCACCTTTGTTTTCTCTCATTTCCTTGTTAGTTGAGCTTAAGTTCTAATTTTGGAGTTTAACTATGTTTTTTTTTTTGCACGAGTGAGTTATTAATTAGTTCTAAGTGATTTCTAACTCCATTTGCTTCTAGTTCATTCCATTTCATATATTTTTCTCATTTCGGGGCTCTAGGTCTAAGTTTAACTTACTTGCCAACTAGGGAAAGCACTTTTGCAGTTACTTAAGTGCATGCTCTTAAAATCCCAACTTAGTTCGATTTCTTTTCCTCCTAGAGAGGTTATATAATGAGGTCATATAGAACATTAATATATCATCAATTATTTAACTCATGTGGCTTGATTAATTCAAAATTTCTCTTTTGTTATTTAGTGGATTTTATAGAAAATTCTTGCTCTCTTCTCTTGCTTTGCAAGTAGTTAGTCTAACAGTTTTTCATGCCTAGATTTTGCATCTGTGATTAAAATCCTACACTTTTACTTGAAAGTTGCATTTTGTCATATAAGGATACGCCACAAATTTTGTCGCTCACAAGGATTAGTTGAGGGGTGCACAATAAAGTGATATTATTATTCCTTAGTAACTACTAGTCTCATAACAAATGACAACAAATATTATTTAATGGGATCTCCATTGTTGCACCATTTCCCCACCATGAAAAGTTAGATACTTGAAGGGCATACAAATCATGGTACCCTTGGAAATACAATAAGGTAATTTTTGTGAGATATGAGAAACATAACACCCCTGGTATCACTTATGAATTATTAAATGTTATAGTGAATAAAAATATATTTAAAAAGTTCAAAAATAATTAACTTGACATTGAATGATAATTTATTGAAGAAAACATTTGTATAATCTATGCACCTTAGAGAGAAAAACAAATTAAATTGTACTAGCATAAATAAATATATGGAATAAACTATTACATAATAAGGGAAATATTCTAGTTCATTAAAGTATTAAGAATAATAAATATATTAAGAACCACTGGATTTGGATAATTTCCTAGACACAACCTTGGGTCCATGACATACATAAACACCAATATATATATCTGATTGTGGGCCCTCTCCGATAGATCAACAATGATGAATGCAACTAAAAGTTGACGAATAGGATTAAATACCAAGGCGGGGAGGGGGCCTCCATTTGGCAACCTTTAATCATCAAAAATATTGAATGGCCCACAAAAATAGCTCGAGGGGGCTGGGGGGTGCGAGATCTTCTGATGTCAGCCGACATCAGGGTTCCCTATCGCAATTCCTCCCGTCCTTAAAACCCTACTCTTCTATCCATGTTCCACCCTGGCACATCATTCCACTTTGAGAGCAATTTCTTCGTCAACTCATGTGCACCAAATCACTGTAGCTTGCCTCTGTAACCTTGTAACCAAGACATTGTGGTCTGCTTCTCTCAAAGCCATGAATCGATAAGGTTCTCACCTCATTTGTGGCTCATGAACCTACTATTATCACAGTCATGCCTCCACGTAGGTGGTCGACCCTAATGGCCTAGCTAGTTTTATAACCACCCTCTTCCCACGACTTGCAAAAATTTGGAATGTACCTTAGCATAGAAAAATGAAAATAGGGTTTTGGCACTAGACATTTTTCCACAATTTATACATATAAATTTTGGCAGTTGTCTATAATGCGACTTTTTGAAAGCTTTTATGGTGGGTTTTTCCGGTCAAAATCCGGCAGCAATTTATTGGAATGGAAAGTTTGACAGCTAGTTTCTGCACAATCAAAGCGTCCCAGGGGTTTTTCAGGGTGTTGAATCCAAATATGCAGTTAAAAAACCATTTTAACTAAAACAGATCAAGATTTAACCTCAATTTCTTCTGCTGGATTCCGTCACTGGAATCTCTAAAAAGTCGCATTATAGACAAATCCTAAATTTTGTATATGAATTTAGATCTAAAAACTTAATTCGTTCCTTATCTATATATATATATATGTTTTGTATTATAATTATGAGTTATACAGCTTGAGTGGGCCTAATGGTTAAGAGCATGTGTTTCCTCCTAAGAGGTCGCAGGTTCAAAACCAGAGGGGGGTAGAGTATGTATGCCTTCGTAGACTTAGCAGTTAAATCGCTGCGCGGAGGTGGGTCCCTTGTCCCACAAACAAGGGGGTCTCATACACCAATTTGGTGCCTGGCTTGGCTGTGACCTTAAAAATGGATATTATTATTATTATATAATGTTTTATACACCCCTCACCAAATATACCAAATATATATGTATTCCCGATATAATATAATATAAAATGTTAAAACTTTAATATTCCTTAGATCGCACTTCAAAATATAAATCAATTTGTATTAAAAATTGTATACACATGAACATTTAAATTATAAATTATATATATATATATATATATATATATATATATATATTATATATATTTATATATTATATATATTATATTATATTATATTATATATATACTTTTTCCCTTATCACATAGAAAGTAATACCATGCACATAAATCTAGCCTTCTGAGGTTGAAAATTGATGAGCCTTTTCTCGAAATATTTACTTTCTTTGCAATAATTCGACCTAGTAAATCATATATGGGCACCAATGCTCTTTGCCAGGTAATTTTTAATCACTTTTACCACGTCAACTTTCGTCAAATAATTGGTGAATAGCCTAAATTTTCCCACTTTCGCCTCTAGTTGTGGCCCAATCAATCCCAACGTTGTAAATTGTGCTCCGATACCACCTTGTAACATCTCAAGCCTCCTATTGGGAAACACTATCGCAACCAAAACACTTGTAAATACATGATTTTTCTTTAGAATCAAGAACCCTAATTTTACCATGGTGTTCTCTAAGTGTGGCAGTACTTGGTTTTCATGAATGCAATTGCAGTTATTAATTTTGAAGCAAATGGACCATAACTAAAATATTGCACAATAGTTATGACTAGTAATTGAAAACATTTGGGTATATTAACATAAAACCCCAACTAGAGTTTACAACAAAGCATAATCAACCATAACAACATATAACAATAAGTATGGCACATTAATGTGCAACGAAATATATGAATAAATACAAGAATTTAATTCCATAAATCACACAACATTAACAAGAACACTTATCTTGAAGAAAAGAGAAAATGGCTACAAGCTCTCCACATTCCACCTATCCATATACCATGTGGTTCATGGATATCAACCACGAGTCACCCTTGAGTCGAGGCTGGAAATCCACAGGTAATGATAAACCATAAAAAATTGTATCTCTATGGCCAAGGTGCCAACCCAACAATCATGTTCCTTCAAGGATATTCAAGCACCCTCCAAACCATGAACCATAACAACTCTTATCTGGTATGAAATCCCAAGCTTAGGGTTCACTAGTTGGTTACTCAGGACCAAAATTCCAAACCATCCTCTGAACAATCATCATAATCATATTGTTCGTCATGATAATAATCATGATGCCTCTATGAAAGTATATATATATACTTCCCATAACTATATGGCCTCTCTCAACCATGTGGTACACTAAATCCATGTGATCACTAGGTGTCTTCCTCACCACCAACAATGGTCACCAAATATCTTGTTGACTATACATGGAGTTGTACATCCACAATTAACTCATATAATAATCATGATGCCTCTACACAAGTATATATATATATATAATATATATATTATTATTTATATATATTTATATTATTTATAAATATTTATATTATATTATATTGCCCATAATTGGGTAGCAGCCATGTGGCAGACTGGAGCCACGTGGGCCCTAGGTGTCCCCATTACCACCATCACTTGTCACCAAACATCTCGTTGCATGTATATGGAGTTGTACAACCCCCCATACTTTTTACTGTGGAGTGGGCTCCACAAACAACCTATTTATATTATTTTGTTATAAAACTTATGTACATTAGTTACATCAAATTACAACTTTGGTGCTTTGGCCACATAACAAAAATTGGCATATATGCGTGGGCACGCTGGTTACAAAATATATATATATTTATATAGTATATATATATATATAACATAATTACATGGGCACATAGGCCCGCAAAATGACTCCGGCTTGATAGCCTAATATCAAGGTACATATATTTACATCATAAACTAGAAAGGGTATTACAAATGATGTTACAACACACTAGAAAGAAGCTAAGAGGATTCTTAGATATGTTAAGGGCACTACAAGCTATGGGTTATAGTGTGCATCATGATCCTCCTTGGATCTTGTTGGTTATATGAACTCAAATTGGGATGATGATAGCATAAATCACAAGTCTACATTAGGTTTTGTTTTCTATCTTGGTTTTGATCCCATATGTTGGTTAAGTAAGAAGTAGGCAACTATTTCTCTTTCTTCGACAAGGGTAGAATAGTGCAATGGACATTGTTATCCAAACCATTTAGTTGTAGCACTTTCTAGTAGAGTTTGATTTATAGGTTCAACTTCCTACAATGATATAGTTGGATAACTAGAGTACACACATTTGTTGCAGAGAACCAATTTAGAGACAATAGACCAAGTACATTGAGTTTCACATGCACTACATTAGAGAGTTCAACCCTATAGGGTTCATAGTGTTTTCCTTCTTCTGAAAAAATTGTAGACATATTCACCAAGAGTGTCACTTTGCAGAGGTTCATAGCTCTGCGACAACATTTAGGAGTGAAGGAGACAACTACTTAATGGTTGAACTTTTTGATATCACACCTCTTATTTTAAGGGGGGGATTTCTTTCCATTGGGTTTTCCCTATTTTCCTACTTTCTTATTTATGTTGTACATGAGCACCTAACATTGCTAAAAATGTTAGGACTCATTAACTAGTATACTCCGTGGTTGTGCTTCAAGGGAAGAGGTAGTGTTGGGGTGCAATGCACTCAGTAGTTCATCAAGGCCTACACTCTGGCCATAATCATAACCTCTTCCATACTATTAGGGGCACATATGACCACTTTTCAGTCACTACTAGATATCCCTATCATTTGGTACATTCTATTTTTAAGATTTTTTATTTTTAGCAGGAGGTGTCACCTAGAACAACATGCGGTGCTGACTGGACATTAGTTGGAGATGACCTAGCTAATTCCACTTCATTAATGTGCATTCCCTCATGCATAAGAATCCCTATTGTGAATGTGAAATTCCTGCCTATTTTTTAGCTATTAGCCACCATTTTTCTCTCTCATTTCCTTCTTAGTTGACCTTTAGTTCTAATTTTGGAGTTTAACTATGTTTTTTTTTGCACGATTGAGTTATTAATTAGTTCTAAGTGATTTATAACTCCACTTGCTTCTAGTTCATTCCATTTCAGATATTTTCCTCATTTTGGGGCTCTCGGTCTAAGTTTAACTTACTTGCCAACTAGGGAAAGCACTTTTGTAGTTACTTGAGTGTATGCTCTTGAAATCCCAACTTAGTTCGATTTTTTTTCCTCGTAGAGAGGTTATATAATGAGGTCATATACAAAATTAATATATCATCAAGTATTCAACACATGTGGTTTGATTAATTCAAAATTTCTCTTTTGTTGTTTAGGGGATTTTATAGCAAATTCTCGCTCTCTTCTCTTCTTTTGCAAGTAGTTAGTCTAGCAGTTTTTCATGCCTATATTTTGCATCTGTGATTAAAATCCTACACTTTTACTTGAAATTTGCATTTTGTCATATAACGGTAGGCCACAAATTTTGTCACTCATGAGGATTAGTTGACGGGTGCACAATAAAGTGATATTATTATTCCCTAGTAACTACTAGTCTCATAACAAACGACAACAAATATTATTTAATGGGATCTCCATTGTTGCACCATTTCCCCACCATGAAAAGTTAGATACTTGAAGGGCATACAAATGATGGTACCCTTGGAAATACAATAAGGTAATTTTTGTGAGGTATGAGAAACATAACACCCCTGGTATCACTTATGAATTATTAAATGTTATAGTGAAAAAAAGTATATTTGAAAAGTATCAAAGATAATTAACTTGACATTGAATGATAATTTATTGAAGAAAACATTTGTATAATTTATGCACCTTAGAGAGAAAAACAAATTAAATTGTACTAGCATAAATAAATATATGGAATAAACTAGTACATAATAAGGAAAATATTCTAGTTCATTAAAGTATTAAGAATAATAAATATACTGAGAACCACTGGATTTGGATAATTTCCTAGAGTTTCAAGGGTTTCTATCTTCAAGTACATTTTATTATTATTTCCCATTATCTTCTATCATGAGAAGTAATATCTTTATCTTCTATTATGAAAAATATTTAGCATTGTTCTATTATGGATGATAGGAATTACCACTTGAGCTATATTCTAGCTATAGTTCAAACAGTGCTCCAATCTACAAGTCTCTTTATGCAAGGATGGATATGGATTTCTTCATATCCATACTTTAACTAGGGTTGCTAAATTCAATTAAATGAAAGTAACCATACAAATAACTCCATATATCACTTTAATGTAGTGTTCAAGACCTCTCATAATACTAAAATAAACGTAATTTTTGTTTAGAAAAATTGAAAGTTCTAGGTAGTGAAATACATTTTCCAATGTAAGTGCAAGTATAGAGTCAATTATGTTGCAAAAAATAGGTGTCTTCTAATTTAAGATGAGCCAAAATCTATAGTGGAATTTATCTTTTTAGCACAAGAGATTCAATGCTATTAGTCACTTCTAGTAAACCTTTTTTTTCCACCTACCAGTTTCAAAAGAAAATTTTCATCATATATTACACTAACAAGTGTATATGTACTTGAAAAAATAACATTTTGCAAATGTGTTTTCATTTAATTAAATTTACTTTACTAACATTCTTTTTTTATTTTTCAAAGTTTAAGGTGATTAATTGTCAATATATATATTTTCCCCTTATATTAAAAAAAAACTCTAAATTCTACATGAAATACATTAGCTTTTCCTAGAACTTATTATTAATATTTTACTAATAACAAAAGAACCAAGCATCACACACACTCACACACACTTGGCGAGAGTGAAACTTGTAAGTAGTGGACCACTTCATTATAAGATATTTTCACTTAAAAATCAGAAGACATGAAACCCAAGACGAAGAACAAGAAATAAGTGTAAGCGATGTTGAGATTGAGATTGATCACCCAAGTAGAAATTCATATAGGTTTAATAAGTGGAGGAGGGTAAATTGATTCAAGAGACCAAAAAGAGGGTCCAAAGGTGGTATGCAATCTAGCTTAAATAAGAAGAAGGCATGCCATATTTCCTTTTAATGCTTGCAAGTGGAGTAATCACTTCTCAAAACACACAATTTGAAGTGAATGATGAGGATCCTAGATTAGGTGATCTCAAGCTTCCCAAAAATGGTTCCTGAATTTGGAAATGTATTATAAGAAGCCCAATTCTAAGAAAATTAATGAAGATGCTCGTCTTTATGAGAACAAACTAATGAACCAGAGGGATTAATTGATAAACATGAGGAAACCATGATAATTAAATTAATTAATAAACATGTAGACTAAATTAGGATTATTCTAATGGGAGAGGGACAATAAGTCATAAGCAAGGAAAGTTATGCTAACATAGTTGGGTCAAACCAAAACTTACTATACACATCTTGATGTAGTGAGATTTACATAAGATATGCCCAACAAGGAAAAATAATGCAGAATATAAGAGTAATTTATCAATTGAAAATAAAATTAAGAATCTAAATCAATTTTGGTACTTGAATAAAATCTTGATTCTCTGACAACATTGTAAGGAAATGATTTTGGAGATAAAGGGATGCTTTTTAGAGAACTTGTACTACAACATCTTCTTGAACAATGTCAATACATTCCGAAGCAACCTAAAATTAAGTATATTCAATTACATAAAGTACTTAATCTAAATAGAAATCTAATCACAATAGGATGCCTACCAATAAAGAAATATAACTACAAGGAAATTGGTATCTAACATAAAATAAGCAACCATTTATATCAAATAAAAAATGTTATGTCGCAATTAACATTCATGTTCTACATGTGCATACTTAATGAATGATTTTCATATTTGATAGAAAATAGATACATTGGTATACGAAAACTTGAAATTGAAAGCGCAAATGAACCAAGTTAAAAATTAGAGATGTAGGCTTTCTTTTGTAGTTATTAATTTTTTAACACATATATCATGAGCTAAACTTAGTGGCAATTCTTTTATCCAAATAAGGGATCACATCCAATGTTGGATTTATGAAGCTAAAGAATATCAAAGAAAGTATGTCTACAAAAACCATCCTTAGCCATTTTTATAATGCTTTAGAATTTTTTTGTTGCTTTTTGGATAATAGAATTATAGGAATGTACTTATATGGTCTTTTTCAATGACGTAGATATGTTGATAATGTATGTTTTTTAATGTATTTGTGAAGCATATGGGAGCAAGAATAGGTTTTATTAGTGCTAGATCAATTGGTCTCTTGATAATCTTTTATGTTTATCTGCAACCAACACATATCATGGAATGTAATATTACAATTTTATACTTTGTAATAATAATATTAAGTGTCAAATTTCCAAAATGCCTCATCCCACCATTATTGAACATAGAATTACATATCTAAAATGCACCATTATGAAACACCTAATTATACATCTAAAAGATATAGAAGATTGTTCTTGCAAACCATTTACATAGCAATAATACTTTCTAGAAGAGGAAGGCATCAAATAAAAAGATAGAATATTGTTATAGTAAACCATAAAATCATAGACCTTCTCTATCGAGGCCCCAATTATGTCCGGATGATGAAGTTCTATCTATATAATATATATTTTATATATATTATATATATATACACACACACACACACACATATATATATATACACCATCCAAAATCCCTGGGGCACCCAACATCCTGGAGCTTGATAACTATAACAAAGATTTCCAAGAAAAATTGCCAGATTTCTTAAAATCCTACTAGAATTTCCATTGTTTTCAGAGCAGAATCCTAACCTCTTTAGACTACTCGAAATTACATAATTCTAACCTCTTTAGACTACACGAAATTACATAACAATGCCACGTTTTAGAAAAAAATACATTAAATAAAAAAACAACATCATTATATTAACAAAAAATCCCTTAATGCTCAAAAATTGTTCTCTATTAAAAATCTTTACCACATAATTGATTAACTATATATATTTAAATCATTCTCTTAGCTTCCAATAATCCATTCTATTAACTTCTTATAATTATTAAAAGCCATTTTACAATTATTAAAAATTACTGTAAAAATTTATGAAAGTTAGATAATTAGCAATGCAGGTCGTTAGTGAACAAAAAAACTCAAATTTTAGGCCGAGTCAATTTTAATTACCATTGAGAAAAAAATATGCAAGACTCTTGGCCCACCCTGGGCAAATTAAAATAAATAAATAAAAGTGAAAATCGAGGCTAAAAAGGAAAGAAAAAAACACAAATCTAAACTTAAAAACAATAGGAAAGGTCCAAAAAGCATAAATCTAAATATGCCCCACCTTGGACAAATTAAAATAAATAATTAAAAGTGAAAATCGAGGCTAAAAAGGAAAGAAAAAAACACAAATCTAAACTTAAAAGGCAATAGGAAAGGTCCAAAAAGCATAAATCTAAAAAAAAGCATCGAGAAAAAAAATAGAAAGCACTGAGAAAAAAGCAATAATCAAACGTGGGGACTTGGTAAGCGGACTAATTTGACATCGAATAAGCTAAGCGGTAATGGGTGGTTCAAGTATCCGTTGAAAGAAAGTCTGTATAAATACATTCAATCTCACGGAAGTTCAAACATATTTTCTCCTCCTCCCTGCTTTATCCATGACCTGCTATGTCTGTGGGGTTGGCTGTCTCTGTGTGCTTTCTCTATCCATGGTCTATAATGTCTGCGAGGTTGGCTGTCTCTGTGCGGAATGGTGTTTGGCTTACTATGTCTGCGAGATTGGTTGTCTCTGTGTGGTTTGGTGTTTGAGTCTTTCTGTGTTTTTGTGTGGTCTGGTGCTTGAGTCTCTGTGTTGTATGGTGTTTGAATTTTTCAGTGTGTTTGAGTTATGTGGGTTTATGCGAGAGAGGAGGAAGAGGGAATTCGTTTTGTAACATTTTTCGGAGAAAACAACTTCAAGGGCAGGGCAATTGCATTTGGTTCATCCCTTGGAGTTACTTAAGGTTTCTGATATTCAGGTATGTTTCATCTGATCTCTGGTATAGGGAGCAATTTCTTTATTATCTACTTTCTTTCCATTTACATTGAAATTTCCTTGCGATATTGCAAGTTGCAACCGCCACATTTGAACTCTGTTTTATTTGATGTTGCTTTCATTAAAATTTCCTGGTAATGAAGATAGCAACCGCCACATTTGAACTCTGTTTTATTTGTTGCTATTATTTCATCTGATCTCTGTTATGAGGAGCAATTTCTTTATTATATACTTTCTTTCCTTTTGTACTAAAATTTCCTCTTGTATGATGAAGATAGCAATGCCATTTTATTTGTTGTTACTATGGAAATCTGTCATTTGAACTTTCTTTTATTTCTTGTTGGTATTGTTCAAACCCTGTTTCAATGTACAATTCCAGTTATGTAGAAATTGTTCCATCTCTGTTCAAACCCTATTCCAATGTATAACTTCGGGGATGTAGAGATGCCTCTAGCTCTTTTCCTCTCAGTGATTTATTAAATATAGCTTCTCGCTAACCAAAATTCTGGGTGTTTAACATATTTGATTTTCTATTAACCATATTGCATCATCATTAAATCAAGTCTTACATTTAACAGAACTATATGAGTATAAGTCGCCTTCCTTGAGAATTACTGTTTTTCTTCTATTAGATTAACCCTAATTTAGCTAGCTTATTTCTTGATTAATTGAAGAAGCCTGTTTACCATGTGTTTTTATCAGTTAAACCCCCGGTTCATTAATTTGCTTCCTCTTTAAGTTTAACTGCATGTTCTGCTCTGCTCTACTTGTCTTGCTTTGACTAATAGGAATGAAAAACTTATTGCAGATGGGTGCACTTGTAATATGGCCTTTTCAGCCTCCTACTACCATCTTCATTAATTTCCTTAAATTCAGGCTTTTTCTTGATGCATATTGGAAAGATGGAAACCATTATTGAGAAGCTTGAGGTCAAACTAGGAACCATTCTTGGAAAGCTTGAGGTCATCAGATCTAGTATCCTCGGCCCCCCACCTCGGCTGCTGGGTTCTGAGCAGTGTTTACTCCACTTGCAAGCATTACAGGGCACATTGCCATGCCCTTTTTCATTGACTTGGATTTGCATATCATTTTCCGTCTTCTTGGTCTCTGGGGTCTCCGTCTTTTTATCAAATCTGCTTGAATTTCCAATCGGGTGATTACGTGCAACTCAGCGTCATTCTCACTTCTTTCTTCTTCTTCGTCTTGTCCCTCTTTTGTGTGATCCTTGAAGATGGACGTGACTACCATCTCGATGGGTTCTTTCTCCTTTACTGATAAATCATTAGAAGGTACGTGAGCTCTGTTCTATTCTGGCTAATGTTACCACTGGTCAAACCCTACCCCAAATTACAATTCTAGGTACGCACAGATGTGTTTTAATTTAGTTTTTATTAACCCATTTTAACCATGCTTATGTTAAATTTATCGGTACACACAGATTGTTTTAATTTAGTTCTTATTAAAACAATTTCAATATTGTTTATATTAGTTTTATATTTTTCATTAAACCTCCTGCATCCTGCATATTAATTTTTTTCATTTAAATCGACACTAATTTTTCGTTAAACTCCTGCATCCAGAATGTTAAATTAATTTTTTTGACTACCGTCGGTAATCTTCCTAACATGAATCTAATCAACATGTTTGTAATTTAGCCTGGCCTGGCCATCATTAGTTTGACCGCCACCCTGTTTTATGAATTCCTGGTGATACCAAATTAATTAGGCAAAGTATATTCTGTTAGTTACTTTCTGCTGTTTTAATTGTGTGCAAATATTTCTAAAGATTAGAATGTTTGTAATTATATATGTTCCCATAATGATAACTTTTGCATAATATTATATGTCGCAAGATAGATACAAATTGATTGCTGCCATGTGGTAGAGTTTTATACAAAATACTATATCTCGCAGAATAGATACAAATAGATTCATGCCCTGTAGTAATATCTAGAGTATATTTTTATTTTCTTATTTATCAAATTTGACTTTTGATAAGTTTTTTTTGGAATATAGACTCGTACATTGATGTGATAAATATTAGTATAAGTTAGTACATGTAGTGATACTAAAATTTGTGATCTACTCTCTACTTATATTATCTTTCTAAACTAATAAAACACTAACATATTATCTTATTATTTAAATAAATAATTAGTTAATAAACTTTATAATATATACAATATATTTAACAAATATATACAGAGACTTTATATATTTAACCACACATATAGATATATAGAGATATCATATAATCAAATTTTCTTATTTATTAGTAGATTACCTATCATTACCTTAGTCTTTGTTAAGTAACTAGGACAAATCCATACCCAACCCAATACAAAGGATATTAATAATTACAAATAAATGGTATTAAATGGCAATGGGATTGGATTCTAGTCCAGAAGTTGGGAACTTTCGTGAAGTGCCAAACAATTTCCGGTGGACCACCAATTTCATTCAGTGCTTCCTCCTGCGCCATTTTCTGTTGCAAGACCACTGAAACTATTTTCACAACGTCGATAACGAAGTTGTACATAAAGTTAAAAATGAGACCAATATAAGCGAAAACTCAAATGAGATTACAGAAATGTGGATGTAACTGTTAATGACGCTGAGAAAATAGTTGAGACTATGTGAATGAGGATGATTTGCAAATGTGAATGAGGATGATTTGAAAGATAAGGAAGCAACACAACTGGATCAAACAAATCCTTCAATGAGAATGGGAAAAAACTAAGGATGACCCAGAAGAATCAACACACACAAGACCTTGTGAGGCCGAAGAATCAATACACACGACCTTGTGAGGCCATTGAAACTGGATCAAACAAATGAAACAAATGCTTCAATGAGAATGGGAAAAAACTAAGGTTGACCCAGAAGAATCAACACACACAAGACCTTGTGAGGCCGAAGAATCAATACACACGACCTTGTGAGACCATCGAAAGTAATAGACACAAGCTGGCAAGGCCATTGAAAATAAGGAACCTAATAGACACAACCTGCTGAGGCCATCGAAAGTAAAGAACCTAATAAAAAACTGGAGATTCCCAGGGAAGCGCCTAAAGAAGCTACTCCTGAGAAACAACCATCTCTTACTGTTATCTCATTCCATCCTGTCGAGGCCATCAAGAGTCCGAGGGAAGTGTCTAAAGATGATATTCTTGAGAAAGAAAGATCTCCTGCTGTTAACTAATTCCAACAATTGTCTAGCACTCGGAATACATTCACAGGTATATCGCGTTTTCACCTTTCCAGTTCTTCCTTTCGGTTTAGATTATTCTTGAAAGTTCGTGATTCCAACACAATGTCCTTTGGTTCTGCATTCAGTCAATGCCCTTTGGCTCTGCATCTAGTCTATGGACTTTTAGTGTGCCCTTTGGCTCTGCATCTAGTCTATGGACTTTTAGTGTTACAGGGTCATTGCTAAGTACAAAGGCAACTAGCACTGAGCAGTAATGGGTTATGGCCATCATGTACTACCAATGGTGGTGCTTCTGTTTAGCAATTTGGAGCACAATGACGGACAACGTTACAATCAGTGGAAGTGGTTTGATAGCTTTGTAGGAAGTGCCTGTAGAGACGGGGGGAGGAAAAGAGAAAATTGTTCACAGTTTATGCTGCCTTGTTTGAGTATGTAAGTGAGGGTTGAAAGAAATGTGGCAAGGGTGAACTTAAGGTCACTATTTCTGCAATAGAAAAGCAAGGCTTGTTCTAAAGGTAATTACAGATTAGTCCTTAATGCCGGTTTGTTTCTAGACATGAAGTTGAGCAGTATAGCCAAATGAGGTATCAATTTTGTCTGCGTGAACATTGCTAGTGAATCCGAGGCAGTGGAAGCTAAGCTACTTTTGGGCACAAATGAGGTATCATGAACAGTGCTAGTGAATCCAAGACAGGGAAAGCTAATCTACTTTTGGGCACAGGTAAGAATTCTAATGAGAATCCTATAACCGTTTCGATTACTGGAAATTTTCAAGAGAAGATGTTTTATTAGACTATGTTATCTGGTATATAGAGCAAAATCCTCTCTCAAATTTTCTGTGGCAGCTAGCAGCTAGAGTGTTTTCCTCGGCTTACCTATCTGGAATGATGAAATATATTCACATTAGGGCTCCAATATGTCAATGCTGCCAATTCTGTATTATACATTGCTACCAATTCTGTATTATACATTGCTAGAACCTCTGTTGAACACTGCCTGCTAATGAAATTCTAGTTAGAGCTTTTATTAAATTCAGTACATGTTGAAATTAACGGGTTATACTTAGTAGTCAATTGTAAACATGGTGAGGAATAACTGAGAATTAAAAATCCTAATTACAAATTCATGAGACTATGTCAAATCCTACAAACCTAAAAAATAATCAGAAATTAATTCACTTAGAATAGTCATATATATATGATTTCCCTGTTTAATTTTTAAATAAAATTGTACCTGCTAATTCAAGTGTTCAGAGGCTTAAATTTACATTGTAAAGAAGTTTGAAAGTTCAAACAGGTCCAGACGAAATGCTATACTTTGAATCTGATAAATCGTCAACTTTGAATCTGATAACTTGAAAAGCGGATAGTCAGATGTTTCAATCTTTTCAAACAATAAACCAAACTTTAATCTTACAACGACAACTTTGCACCTACTGTGGAAGCAGCACAAATACAATCTTACTGGTCTTTCAGTTGGCAACATATAATATTCATTATCAGAGAAATAACATGTAATATTTTTTTCAAGATTCTATATTTTTATTATTTAAAATGCGCTTTTGAATATATAAATAAATAAAACCATATAACTTGATATCCTATTAAATTTAAGATAATAAAATCCAAAAATAACTGCCAAAAATTCAAAATCATCTCCTAGTTGGACTAGGCCAAAGAAAACTAGAACTAATTCTGACATTTCCAATACATCATTGTTGTTCTGAATTCTTGGTTTTTACTAGAATATGCAACTGAATGTGGTGGAATTGCAGGATGTATTACGTTATTATGTACGTTGGGATTCCTCCAAAGCCGTATTTTTTTGGATGTGGACCGTGGTAGTGACTTCACTTGGTTCCAGTGTGATGCTCTCCACGCACAAGTTGTGCCAAGGCATGCAGCTTAGGCCAGTCTCGGCATTGCTTATTTCATTTTAGTGATTTGAGTAGATTGCATTCATACAATGCGTAGTTAAGGTAGCATACCTCTCCCACTTGCTGACGATGTGCAGTACTTTGCTGAATTCTGTTTCATTCCCTGATATTGTGTTCCCTAATTTTTTTAATAAGCCTAGTTAGTCGAACGATTCTTCGCTGAATTTTGTTTCATTCCCTGATTTATGCTCCCTATTTTTTTTAATAATCCAAGTTAGCCTGCTAGACAATGACCAATATTTAGCGAATTTGTGTTTCTTTATGTTTTTCAGTTTATGTTCGCAGGGTTTTTAATAAACCAAGCTATGAGCTTTCTCAGTCTCAAAGTTGATTATGCATTTGGGTTGGTACCAAGCCCATCACACTTGCTAGCAATCACTGGTACTTTTCCAAGTTTATGTTCCCTGAATTTTTTGAAACTCTGATTTTTAAATAAGTCAAGTTATTAGCCTGCCGAATGTCAGAGTTGGCTCTGCATTTTGGGTTAGTAGCCCATGCATTGCTTGCTTGCATCTGATCTCTGCTTGTTTATGCATGCATTCGAACCTGGCAATTAGCATACAATTAGCATTCTGAAATTTCTAGATATTCCGAATATTTGAGGTAGAAATCACGGATATTGACAGGACCAAATTGATACATATGGAAGATTTTATCTATTTGTTAGCATCTACATCATGGACTGCATTTGTTGTATGTTCTGTTCCCTTTTTGCATTTCTATCTTTTGGATGTCTTAGGCACTTTCTTAAGTTACTTGAGTTACTGTAATAGATGTATTTGACTCTGCATTCTCAGCTTTTTCGGTTATAAGTCGACACTTATTATTTCTTTGAGTCATTTTATCTTGGGTTTTGCAGTTTGATGTATTTGATTCTCTGCATTCTCAGTTTTTTCGGTTATCAGTGCACACTTATTATTTCCTCAAGTCATTCTATCTTGGTCTTCTGTGCAGGGACCACATCCCTTGTACAAGCCAATGAAAGATTCCTTGGTGCCAGACAAGGATCTTCCGTGTGCTGCTGTGCAGGCAGGGAGTGTCCATAATCACAACCATAAACGAGCTTCTCAATGTTGAGTATGCCGATCATAGGTCGTTTATAGGAGTCCTTGTTAGAGACTATGTTTGGGTCTGTCTAACCACTCAAACTTGGTTGACAGAAAATTCTGTTGTTTTGGGTATGTGATGCTTCTTTTAATTAATTTGTTTGTGTGAACTTTAAAGTGGAATTCATTTATTTAAAACACATTTTAAAACTGTGAAAATTATTGAATTATGGAATCTGATAATAGATTTCGGAAATGTCACTACATATTTTAAGAAGGCCTGTTAGACCCCTCCCTGGTATGGGGATGTAGGAAAAGAAAATGGAAAAGGTGTTTCAGGTGAAGACCTTACTGGTCATGGTAGACGTATAAATAAATTTAGGTGATATGACAGGTGTAGATATGACCACCGGGGATCTTCAGAAAAGCTCCCTGCACGCATGGATGGTGTTTTGGGTATTGTCAGGACTCAGTGGTATGGGTGAGTCTTCCATCTCAATGGGGAAAGCAATGCCTCATCAAGAGATGTCACTGTATTTTTGGTGGAGGACTAGATGGGAGATGCATGTTCTTTGGCGATGATCTTGTATCCACCTCAGCCATAACTTGGTTACCCATGCTTGGCAGACCATCTATGTAGGATCAAAATAAATCCACTTTATCAGCTTGCTCTGTTTTTTCAATTCAAAGTTCAGCATAATTTCCTATTTTGGGTATTGTCAGTGGTATGGTGAGTCTTCCATCTCAATGGCAGAGCGATGCCTCATCAAGAGATGTCACTGTATATTTGGTGGAGGACGATATGGGGGATGCATGTTCTTTGGTGATGATCTTGTATCCACCTCAACCATAACTTGGTTACCCATCCTTGGCAGATCATTTATATAGGCTCAAAATAAATCCACTTTATCTGCTTGCTCTGTCTTTTCAATTGAAAGTTCAGCATAATTTCCTGAATACCTTCCTCAACAAATAAAAGTGTCATCAATATAATCTATAGCAAATCGAAGTTTATCACATATCAGAATTCATGTTTAATTTCAGTCTCAAGGAACATAATGTAAAATCATTTGTCAGTCTCACCGACTTACTTTTCTTGAATGCTCTGATTCATAAGTGCCTTTTTGTTTTGAATTCATTTGTGTGCTGATTATTCCATTGTCCCTAAAATTGTCGAAACTGTATTAGCTCCGGTTTGCTCTCCTTTCACATGCTTCAATACAGGAACCTTGATTATATGGATGAGACAAAATTCCTCTTTATCCACACCACGGTCATTTTAAGCTTCAGATTATACACAATGTTTATCTTATCTTTATTTTATGTTCGACTTTACAGACTAAGTTTGTACTCTAGAGTTTCAACCAACTCAGACACGTTTGGGATTCATGTTCTTTGGTGATGATCTTGTATCCACCCCAGCCATCCTTTGGGTTTACCATCCTTGGCAGACCATCTATGTAAGATCAAAATAAATCCACTTTCTGCTCACTCTGTCTTTTCAATTGAAAGTTCAGCATGATTTCCTAAACATAGTTCTCAACAAATAAAGTTTACCACATATCAGAATTCATGTTTAATTTCAGTCTCAAAAAACATAGCATAAAATCATTTCTCAGTCTCAAAAAACATAGCATAAAATCATTTCTCAGTCTCACCTAGCTGCTTATCTTGAATACTATGATTCACCAGAGTCTTCTTGTTTTCAATTCATTGTGTGTTGATTATATCCTTGTACCAGAAATTGTGGAAACTGTATGAGCTCTTGTTTGCTCTCATTTCACATGCTTCAATACAAGAACCATAAAGAGTCTGGATACGGTTATTCATCTATAGCCTTGATTATATGGATGGGAGAAAATTGCTCTATATCTACACCATGGTCATTTTAGGCTTCATATTATTCACAATGTGTCTCAACATCTACAATTAATTCCTGTAATTATGGTTTCTGTGCACTGAGATATAGCACTAAAACCATTATCCTTCTTGTTTCCTTTGGAAAGTTCTTGTGCCCCCCCTTGTAGGCGGTCACAGTGAACAGTGTCTTCCTCGCGGAGCGTATTGATAGTTTACAAAAGCTGGCCCTTGTCAGGAAATGGCATTTCCCTCACATGAAGGATTTGGATATGAGGCAATGGCTGTCGGACAAATGGTCTCCTATTTTAGGCTACACGCCCATTATCTCGCGTCTTATGAAGGACTGGTATTCCTTTCATTTCCTCAAAGCGAAGGATCTGGAGATTATTCACAGCAAACCTTGGGTTGACGGCAGAAGTTTCTTATTTCTGTCTAAGTGGTACATGGGTTTCGATCCATTAAAGAATACGCCTTCAAACTCTTTGATCTGGGCCAAACTGCCGAACCTTCCCTTGGTACTTTGGTCTTCTGAAACTCTCTCAGAAATAGGGAACTCGATCGGGAAGTTTATTTACGTTGATCCATGGTGCAAAGGTGAACGGGATAAGCGGGTCGCGTGGATTCTCATTGAGAAGCCATTCAAAGGTGCTTATCCGGAATTCATAGATATAAATTGGGACGGGATGCATATTAGGCAGAGAATTGATTTCTGGGGCATCCCCTTCCGATGCTCAAGGTGCCATAGCACTGGTCACCTCATCAAAGACTGCAAGCTCCGCATTCACAGAAGGCACTACAAGTCTCCGCTCTTAAAGAAATGGCACAGGGGTCTGTGTCTCTCTTCGAGGATCATGGTAATCTGGTTTGCTCCCAGGACTTTCAAGTCGTGGACCCTTCCAAGGCATTCGTTCTTCCCCGAGACCCCCCCCCCACCCCCCACCCATCCGAGGTGGTATCCATTTCCCCCATTCCCGAACCATTTGTGGAGAACTCCGTTCCCTCCCCTCCTGTCATGAATCAAAGGGATTTTACGGTTGGTTCTCACACCATTTTGCTATCCTCCTCTCCTTCCTCCCCTTCATGCCCTTTGCCTTCTCCTTCGTTAGGTACTAATAAAGGGAAAGAACCGACCTATGCGCCCACCCCCTGTAACTCTCCATCCAGCTCGCCTATCAATAACCTCGAGAGTGACATCGACCTCTTTATCCAACGGAATCCATTAGAGTTCGAGCCCCTCACCATCCACAAGCCATCCCGGCCCCATCACCTCTCCATCAGCCCAAATTCAGCCAAGAACATCACTGTAAGGAAGAAAAAAAAGGGTGACAGCCGTCACTTCAGAGGAAGAACGATTGCTTCTGATTTGGGTATTACTAATCTATCACTGGTGGAAGTTCCTATTATGGAGTCCGCTGCCCCACAACCTCTTAGAGCAAGCATGGCTGGTGAATCTTCTCGATGACCTTTCTCATCTCGACGAACATTCGGGGTCTGGGCGCCCCCCACAAATTCCTGGCGCTTAAATTTTTTTTTTTTCAGGCTCGCCCTAAAATAGTCTTTATTCAAGAAACCATGCATCCTTGTTGCGTGACCATTGCTTACTTCAGGAAAATGTTCCCGACTTGGTTCATGGTTGCTACCGGAGCTATTGGCTTATCGGGTGGTCTTGCTGTCCTTTGGGATCCTGATTGGATCAATGCTAAAGCTTTCAAATGCTGCGCCGGAATCATGCTCTCGACCACAGTCAGGGGCCATGCACAATGTTTGAATCTCCTTAATGTCTACGCTCCTTGCAGGAACAGATCCCTTTTTTGGGACAGATTGTTTGCTTCCGAAATTCTAGACATGGACTCTCTGTTGTTAGCTGGGGACCTTAACGTCACTCTTAGTACTGACGAATGTTGGGGCAATTGCAGGAAGCAAGATCCACTGTCTGACAAGATCAGGATGGGGCTCCTCAGCAGGAATCTGGTTGATGTCATTCCTGAACAAATGAAGCCAACATGGGATAACGACAGATTGGGGTCGGCTTTTATAGCCAAGAGGATCGACCGTTTTCTAATTAAGGCATATGTGATCGAAAAATGGGGTATGCCTTATTCTTCCATTGCAAATGATTTTTTCGTCCGACCACAAACCCATTATTCTTGGTTGGAGGGCTTTTCAAAATAGAAAGGAATACTATTTCAAATTCAATAAGATATTTTTGGAGGATAAATCTTTCAATGATATTATCACTAAAAAATGGATGGAGATGAAGGGATCCGAATCGGCGATCTTTTTAACCTTCCGAGAAGAAGTCCAGTGCCTTAAAAAATCTGCTAAAGAATGGCAAACCCACAAAATCAAACAGGATAAAGAAGAGCTTAACTACATCCAACAGGAACTGAACGCCATCTCCTCGTCCTCCTATCATGATATGTCTTTGGGGAAAAAGAACCTCATCAGGTCTTTGGAAAAAAAGAAGCATAACCTCCTCATTAAAGAAGAAGCGCTATGGCGGCTCAAAAGTAGAGCGTTGTGGCTCAAGGAAGGGGACCGCAACACAAAATATTTTCACAACTTTGCAAACGCCAGGAGGAGGAGGAATTCGATCTGGAAGATCGAGGACGGGAACGGGGACTTTCTCTATTCTCAGGAGGATATATCCAATGAGGCTGCTCGGTTTTTTCAGGAGCAGTACAAAAGGAAACAATGTAATGCAATGGATATGATCTGGGCCGTTGAACAAACGCCTGAAATGTTCGATGAATCCGCATATGAAAATTTCATCAAACCTGTCACAGAGGATGAGCTCCTTGCCGCCATGAAAGCTTCCAAAAAGGACAAGAGTCCCAGGCCCCGATGGCTGGCCCATCGAATTCTTTCTTCATTTTTATGAACATGTTGAAGGTGGACCTGTTGCATATGGTGGAGGCATCATGAATGTCCGGAAATATTCACTTCTGCTGCCCTTTCATCCACCCTCATCGCACTAATTCCTAAAAAGGGAAATTCTGCATCCTTCCTGGATTACAGACCGATTGCTCTCTATAACTCTTTATTCAAAATTATTACTAAAATCATTGCGAAAAGGTTAAAACCGGTTTTTAACCTCTTCATCACCAGAGATCAGCACGCTTTTCTGAAGGATCGAAACATCTGGGATGTCGTGGCACTTACCCAAGAATGCCTCTTCTCTCTCCGGACAAAAAATATTAAGGCGGCAATTTTAAAGATCGACTTGAAAAAAGCCTATGACTGTGTGGAATGGGGTCTTCTCAGGATTTTGCTGGCGAAAATCGGTTTGAGATCTAAGGGGATAGAGTGGATCATGGCTTGCGTTGAAAATATCAATTTCTCGGTCATCATCAATGGTACACCGTCTCCTTTCTTCAAAGCAGAACGGGGTCTCCGCCAGGGATGTCCCCTCTCTCCGTTGCTTTTTATCTTGGTCATGAATACCTTAAGCATTTATCTCAATAAAGCAGCGTCCGGTTTATGCTTCAGACCGATCAAGATTTGCAAGGACTTTTATTTATCCCACAATCTCTTTGTGGACGACATTCTCGTATTTGCTATGCTATGCAAGGCATCCTGGCAGTGTCTTTTTATCATCTTATCCAGGTTCCAGTCCGCTTCAGGCATCTGTATTAACAAGGAAAAATCAAAACTATACCACAACGAGACCGATCTGGAACTGGTCTCTTGGATTGCCGCTCTTTTTGGTATAGATGTCGTGTCGATTGAAAATGGGTTCAAATATCTTGGTTTCACTCTCAAGCCTTCTGGGAACAAGAAAGGGGACTGGTCATGGCTAATGGATCGATTTTACAAAAGAATTTCGGGATGGGAGTCAAGGGTCCTTTCTCTGGCGGGTCGTTATATTTTAGTTCAGGCAGTTCTGTCTCAGTTGGCTATTTACTGGGCACACCTTTTTTTCCTCCCTGCTCCTGTTATCAAAAAAATGAAATCGTATGCAGCAAATTTCCTGTGGGGAGGTAAACCTACCAATCCAAAATTCATCTGGTCAAGATGAATTCCATCTCCATTCCGAAAAAATCGGGAGGATGGGGCTTACTGGACATGAGAACGATTGGAAATGCTCTCCTATGCAAATCTCTCCTCCGGGGTATTTATGGGAATGGCCCATGGAGCATATTCATCAACAGAAAATACTTAAAGGGAAAAAGTATCAATTTTTGGTATAGAAGAAACTCTTTGGGGATCAAGAGAGGATCCGCCATCTGGCTCAGCCTCCGGAAAAATCAGCCTTTCATAATGAGAAATTTTCGGTGGAAGATTTTTTCTGGTTCAAACATTTTTATTGGTATTGATTCCATTCACAATGGTATGACCTCCCCTCTGCCGCAATCACTGGTATCTTTCCTACACTACAAAGGTATCTTTACCTGGGACAAACTGATTAAATCTTGGACAAACTCGACCCCGGTATGGATGGATGCCGAGGATCTCTCATTTCCGCCATATCTCTGTCCCTTGTGGAATTCTGTGCGCCTAAACTTATAGGGTTTAGCCATTAGAAGATCGGGGACTTCTGATGCTTTGGCATGGAATCTGCCCCGTGCGCCATCTCCTGTCCGTGTAAAGGACATTTATGCTGCACTATCACATAAGTCTGCACACTCTCTTCACCCGATGTTCCCCTTCCCTTTTTGGAAAGCTGCATGTCCTCTCAAGATGGTCCTTTTTTCATGGCTCCTCTTCCAGAACAGGAATCTTTCATGGGAGAATCTACAAAAGAGAGGATGGAATGGACCGAGCCGCTGCGCCTTGTGTCTATCTGTTGAGGAGACAAACTTCCATATGTTCTTCCAATGTCAAGCCTCTCTACAAGTCTGGTATGAACTTTCCTTATCTTTGGATTTTCCTTACCTTCGTTTCTCCTCTGTACAGGAAGGTTTTTTCTGGTGGAGCGCACAGTCGGACACTCGGCGCACAATTTTTATCATGGTCTGTTGGTCTATTTGGAAGTGGCGGAATGAATCCATTTTCAATAGCTTTCGGAGGCACATATCTTCCATTTTGCTTAGCATCAAGGCATTCCTTGACTTTTTGGGCATTTAGGCTTCCTTTTATCTTTCATTGCAAAATTCCATCTGTTTCATTCGTCTTACCAATGTAATGTTCAAATGATCTTCTCTGCCTCTGTGGCTCCACATCTGCATGATACGGTTATATGCATCGATCTGAACTATCCTTTCGTCATTGCTCTGTTGTGTTTTTCATCATATTCTCGTCAATAGTATTTGATCTGTAATATACCATGCAAGATCTGGGTTTATGTCACTATAAACCGTTATATGTAATTGATTTTTCTCCATCAATACAAATATGATTTTTCTTCTGAAAAAAAGAGAGCACAAATTATAAAAATTGTAGCTATCAGCATGATATTAGTATCCTGAATGCTTCCTCAAATTTGTGAAATGTATCAGATCTCTTCCAGAAGGTTTATTTGGTCGTCAATTTAAGCATGCGAAAGCTTTGACATACCAGTGAGAACTCTCTCTTTCCACCAGACGAGATTGTAACGTAGGATAACATTCAAGGATTAACGTTATGAGTCTGCCAAAGAAGATATTGCCGCAAACGCTATTATTGACCATTGCTATCGTTTAAAAGAATAATAAATGCCACGATAAAAAGAAAACAACTGATAAATGGGTATCAATGCACAGGAAAAATCTAATGTCTGCTTGGGATTGTTAAATGACACTGCAGTAGGTAATGTGGACACAAATATTCTTGGAATTGTTGTCTGTCTGTGTTTTTGTCTGGCTGATTGTTTTCCAAACATCTCATGAATGACCTTGAGTGGGCTTGTATCCAGAGCAGTTGAGGCATGCTCTCAATCTCGATTTTTTTTATGTTGTTATTAAGAGAAAGTAACAAAATTGTTTTTCATTTGTAGATATATCTTTGCAAGGGCACCTTGTGGTTTATGACACAATGAGAAGTGGGCTTGCATCCAGAGCAGTTGCGGCATGCTCTCAATCTCGATGTTTGTGACGTTATTAAGATCAAGTAACAAAATTGTTTTGCATTTGCAGATATATCTTTGCAAGGGTACCTTGTTGTTTATGACAATGAGAAAAACCAGATGGGCTGGGCTCATACAGATTGGGAAAGGGATCCCAAGTTCTGAACCTTCTCCATATTTTATCCGCCAATCTTATTCTATAATATTTACTGCAATTTTTGTATTTTTCATAGTGTAATTTTTTTTTTTTTTTCAAGATATAAATTTGTGCAAGAGATATAGAAAACTAAGAATTGATAACTAACTTTCCCAAGTGAAACCTAAATTGCATTTTTTTATTTCTCAAATAAGCTGAGTAGTTATATTTACATTTTCTTTTATGAAGTTGCATTTTAGAAATCTTTCATCATTTATACCTAGTACTACATCACTGCTTCCTCTTCTTTGTGTCTGTTATTCCCTCAGCACTACCAATGATGTCCATGTTTTGGAGTTGAATACAAAGAAACTTTTTCCCTTTATTATTTTTACCTTCTCAATAAACAACCTTCTCAATAAACAAAATAAAATGACAGAGATTGGTTGGGTTGCTCATATGATATATTGCACTCATATTTAATGATGTTTAATATATGTTTCGTTTTCTTTTAATTTTTCAATAAATAAAATAAAATGAAAGAGATTGGTTAGGTTGCTTGGACGATATATTGCACTCATATTTAATGATGTTTAATATATGTTTCATTTTCACACCCATACTTATGTATGATACTAAGCAACATGTAAATATTAGAGATATTGATTATATTTCCTAACTTGAATATTTTCTTTCCTTTGTCAGATTTTAAACCTCATCAACCATAAAAGAAATAATTAGAAATGAAAAACCTAAAACTTTTTAATTAAAATTAAAATATTTTTGTAATATATATAAAAATACAAAAATTATCTGCAAAGAAATAATTAGAAATGAAATTCCTAAAACTTTTTGAGTTACAATCAAAATAATTTTGTAATGTATATAAAAAAATACAAAAAATATTTGTGTACAATTAATTATGATAGAGCACCAAAAAATACACATAAAAGTACAATTTGCATTGAACAACCCATTAATACCAAGTATTTTTTCTCTAGTAAAAGAATATAGCGACAAAAGGAGACTTGAATTACATTTAATAGCCCATGAGAGCAATTAATCTCTTAAGGAAGAAGTGTAGGGGAGAGACTATTGTTGTGCAGGGACCAGTGGTTGTTATAGTACTCATCCCACACATCCGAAAACTAGATTACTTTTATCCTTGGACATTACTTTAAAATATCTACAAGACCTCACTTTTGTAGATTATTTCCCAATCATGAGGAACCCTCTCACATCACAATGTTGTATGTCTCCTAGTTAATCATGTACGACACATAGAAGGCAGGGATTGAAGAAAAGTGGTAAGAACATAAATAAATTAGAATGTGTTACAACTCTATCTGGGGAAGCCACTGTTGCTACAACTCAACCATGAGACAATGCAATTACAACTCTAGAAGCTACAATAACCCCAAAAGAAACTACAATTATGAGAGTTGTAGTTGTAGAAGACAATGTTGCAACTCAAGTATCCACATAATACCTTGGTGTTTCAACTGAATAAGAAAATACTGAAGGTTTTTGTTGCAATTCTAAAGAGAGATTAAGGTAGCCATGTTAGCATTATGAATTAATAGAAATTAAACCCCTAACAAAGAGATGGTCCATATGATGCATATAAAAAAGTCCATGTTGAGAGTGCCAAGGCTCAAGATTCTATACACAACAACACTAATCATAAAGAAATTGTCTCCAATTAGAAATACTCAAGGTTTTCATTGAAACTCTAAAGAGAGATGAAGGTAGCCATGACAACAATGTGAATTCATAGCAATTAAACCCCTAATAAAGAGACAGTCCATATGATGCATACAAAAAATCCATGCTGAGAGTGCCAAGGATTGGGATTTTGTACACAGTAGTAGTAATCAGAAAGAAATTGTCTCCATTAAGAAATAGTTAAGGTTTTCGTTGCAACTCTAAAGAGAGATGAAGGTAGCCATGATAGCAATGTGAATTCATAGCAATTAAATGCCTAAGAAAGAGACAATCCATATGATGCATACAAAAAATTCATGTTGAGAGTGCCAAGGCTCAGGATTCTGTACACAACATCAGTAATCAAAAAGAAATTGTCTCCAATAAGAAATACTGAAGGTTTTCATTGCAACTCTAAAGAGATATGAAGGTAACCATTATAGCAGTGTGAATTCATAGCAATTAAAACCCTAAGAAAGAGACAGTCCATATGATGCATACAAAAAATCCATGTTGAGAGTGCCAAGGCTTAAGATTATGTACACAACAATAATAATAAAAAAGAAACTGTATCCAACTTAGTGGAATATGCAGAGATGTTGATACAAACAAATTATTGACTTCAATTATTTAACCACCTACAACATGAAAGTCCAATTAATTGACTATTTTTCCACTATAGAAAGCTATAGAACAAGACCTCACTTTTGTAGATTATTTTCCAACCACAAGGAACCCTCTCACATCACAATGTTGTATGTCTCCTAGTTAAGCATGTGCGACACATAGAAGGCAGGGTTTGGAGAAAAGTGGTAAGAACACAAATAAACTAGAATGTGTTACAACCCTATCTGGAGAATCTACAGTTATACAAACAAAGGTTGTTATACAAACAAGTTATTATGCAGAGACTGGCTCGAGCAACTCAATATGGAGAAGCCACATTTATACAAACAAATTATTATGCAAACATATACTGTTATACAAAAAAATATTATGCATAGATCGGTTCGAGCAACTCAATGGAATATGTAGAGATTGTTATATAGACTAATTATTATATTACTAAAAGCTTGATTTTTTTTTCAACCTAAGCCACATAAGCGATAAATTGAAGCCAAATATACTCCATACATTCACAAAAGGCAAACAAGCCACCAAAAAACGCAACCGATGCAAAGCCCCCAATTTTTTTTTCAACCTAAGCCACAAAAGCCTAAGCCACATAAGCCATGAATTGAAGCCACAGATACTCCATACATTCACAGAAGGCAAACAACCCACCGAAAAACCCAACCAGTGCATAAACCCCAAGCTTTTCTTCAACCTAAACCATAGGAGCCATGAATAAAAGCTACATATACTCCATACATTCATAGAAGACAAGCACGCCACCGAAAAAGCCAACCAATGCAAAACCCCCAAAAAAAAGTCAACCTAAGCCATATAAGTCACCAATTAAGCAACAGAAGCCATGAATTGAATCCACAAATATTCCAAACATTCACAAAAGGTAAACAAGCCACCGAAGAACCCAACCAATGCAAAACCGCTAAAAAAATATTCAACCTAAGCCATAAAAGCCACCAATTAAGCCACAGAAGCTACGAATTGAAGCCATAAATACTCCATACATTCACAGAAGGCAAAAAGCCACCGAAAAACCCAACCAATGCATAAAACCCAATATTTTTTTCAAACTAAGCCTCAGAAGCCACCAATTAAGCCACAAAAGCCACCATTTGAAGCCACAGATACTCCACAAAAGGCACAAAAATCCAGAGATTAACACAAAGAAGACGAATAGTGTGAATAAAGAGAAAATAGATGTGTTTAAAAACACAATTGTGGGTATGGATGATAGGATGAATAATTCTACCAGGGAACAATGATGCGAAACTCCAAACATTTTTTGCAGCGAGCCGACCATGGTGTCCAGTGTTGGGTCCAACAGGGTCAAGCGAGTGAGAGATTGTGACCAAACGTCCATCTGTAACCCAACCACATTCGATGACATACAAACCTACAACAATGCAATGACACACAAGGGCGAAACCCTTTACTGCGCCCACACCCCACCTCTGCGGCCGAACAACCCACCACAACATTAAAACAACACAAACCAACAACTGAACAACACACCACATTAGTCGAACAACACAATGCAATAGCCAAACAAGACGCCATAACAACTGACAATCCCTCACCTCACCATTAACCAATAGCTCACACACAACTACAGGTGGTGCTCACATGCAACTACCTCCCTAATTGTCGCAAAGGAAACCCTAATTGGTGCCAAAATCGAAGTTCGGGTCCACTTCGGGAAGGTAACACGTGGAGGAACGTGATGAACGTGTTCATACAACTAATTGTGTATGCCAGGTGTCTAAATTGGGCCATGTAGGATGCCACACAACTACTTCCCTCCCTCCCCTATAGTAGCAAAACCTGGAAAAGTTACCCAAGGCAACTCACAACTGAAAAAGATAGACAACTCTTCTTAAATCTTTTGATTTTCTTCAAAGGGTGGTACTCTTCACTAACATTTATCAACAACCAAATATGCACTAGTATAAGATCGATTTGGGGATTGTGCCTTTCTTGAAACGTTTTCCTGAAAAAACCAAAAAGGTTCAAGAAAATGGTACATACGTTTAAGCATTCAGAAACTCCAACATGGGAAAGATGCCTCCCCTAAATAAAAATTCAATATTTATTTTCTTTTTTAGATTAATCACTTAATTCTTCATTTTTAATTCTAATCAAGTAATGTATCAAGAAAACAGTTTATGGTTCCAACATGGAAATTAGTTGACTCCATTGAAGCAGACTTTCCTGGAAAGGGGAGGGATCTGCAGGTAAATAGATTTATTCATGTATTTGGTTGTGACGTAGCTAAATAACCTCAACCACTTTGAAGTAGAAGTATTTTAAGGTGATTAATCACACTTAATTTTGATTACTCTTTTAATTTGAAATTGAGAAGGATTAAGATACCAATATCTACTTACTTTGAGTGCCCTGTTCAATATCTATCTCTATTATCACCATTTTTTCAACCCATGTGTTGTAGTGAACATGGTAATTTCTCAATCTTTGTTATTGTGCTGAGTGGCCTTCGTCGGTGCTTTGGGACCTTTCCCAAACTTGAATCTTGTGGGATTGTGTTCTCATATTCCTTAGGGACATTTGGAAGTTGGATTCTGGGGCAGAGACGACTAATGGTTTTTTTCCTCTCTTGTATGAGAATGATTTGGTGCAGGTTTAAATCCATTAATTTAGATTAGTTTATATTTTGAATTACTATAGTATGTTCATGTCCCATCTTTGATCAGTTCAATTTATGGATTGGCCTTTGATCAATGTGGGGATGACTGGGTGTTACGGGTGATGTGATTGTTCTTCATTTTTAGTGGGATTTTTTTTATCCCCATCGTTCTTCCATGGGGTGGAGTAAATGTTATGTTATATTATTAAATTTTTATATTATCAATTTGAGTAAGAAAAAGATTGAATTGCAAAAGGTAAAAAATAGGGAGACTAGTAGTCCCATAGACTATTTTCAGTCTCGTGGACATTAAAATATTATTAATTCATCCATTTTGATATTTTTGGGTGATTGGGCAATCATCCAATATTTCAATTACTTCAATTTGAAGGTGATTTTGAGTCGGACGTTGTAGGGTAGAGATACTATTTTTTCGCACTGGTTGGTGACTTGGTATGTATTAGGGTTAGGTGGGATTTAATGCTTCTTTTTATATTTTTTGAAGTGTATATATTTTTTTCCTTGGCTCTGATGTTGTTTATTCCCTGTTATCCTATGCTAATTAATACATAGTAATCCTCCTTGATACTTGCAGTCTTTCCTCTTGGGTTTTTTTTTCTTATGTGACCTGGCACTTTCATGGTCATCAAGGATATGGGGGACACTCAGTTGTCCGGGAACAGATTTTTCACATAAATTTTCGTTTCAGGTCAAGCGATCAATGGGAGACCTCATCTCTGCCATTGGAGATGAAAAGTTGGTTATAGCTTCCAATGACCACTTGGAACATGGAAATTACACCTGGTTGTCCTCTGACAATGAATGTGGAAGGCCACAAAGAAAAAAACATGCACGACCTGTTAAAGACAACCAAAAGAAAACTTATTTAGTTTTTTTATGAGACATACTCTGGGATCATCTTGATAGCGTTCAACAATGTTCCCTCATCGGGTGATGGGAGTTTGCCGAAATGGAAGAGCAAAAGATGTAGGACTAGGTCAACAAACATTGGGAGCCCCTTCTTAAATATAAACCAGAGATCAACGTATTATCAAATCGGTGGTTCAAGATTTATTTCCTGCACTCAGAAGATGTGGAGATCATTCCAAAATCCCTATGGGTTAATGGAAGAAGTTCTCTCTAGTGGCACATATGGTACGCAAGTTTCAATCTAATTCCTGAGGTTCCATGTAAGCAGTTGATATGGATGAAATTATCAAGGCTATCACTGTAACTGTGATTAGGAAGACTATTCAGGAAATTGAAAATGTTGTTGGAAAATTTACATATACTCACTGTTGAAGCATCCATCAAATGAACTCTTTGGCTAAGAAAAATTTCCACTTTATTTTCCTTTCCTTTAATGCATTTAATTTCGAAGTCATATTCCGCTAACAATTTTAGCCACCTAATCTGTCGAGCATTTTGATTTAGTTGTTCAAGAAAATGTTGTAAACCATAGTGATATGTCTGCAATTCAAACCGCTAGCCCATAAGATAATGTATCCATATCTTAAGAGGATGAATGATAGTTGCTGACTCTCAGTCATGTGCAACATAATTTTTCTTATGGTCCTTCAACTTTTTGGACCCATAACATACCACATATCCATTTTTCATAAGTACTCCTCCCAAACCTTCTCGACATGCATAAATGCATACCATAAAATCTTCATTTGGATCCACAATCTTCAATATCGGAGACTTGTTAACAAAGCCTTTAAATGTTGAAAGGCTTTCTCACAAGCAAAGGTCCATTCAAATTCAATGCCCTTTCTCTACAACGAAATGATGGGATGGAAAATTCTAAAAACTCGTTCAATGAATCTTTTGTAATAACTAGCTAGGCCCATGAAAGACCTAAATTCCATAACATTTTTTAGTATTCGTCATTCCTTGATGGCCATAGTATTTTCCAGATCTATAGTTATCCCATCCTCCAAAATAATAAGGCCCAAATAATGAATCTACTTTTGATAGAAAGAGCACTTACTAATCTTAGCATACAATTGATGTTCTTAGAGCACCTATAGCACCAACCTCAAATGCTACTCATGCTCCTCCTCAAATTTAGAGTACTCTAATATGTTGTATAGGAAGGAAATTACAAACTTATCCAAATATTCGTGGATGACTCGATTCATCAAACACATGATAAAACCTGGTGCATTCGTTAATCCAAAAGGCGCCACTACGGATTTATAATGTACATAATGAGTTTGGAAATTTTCCTTAATGATATCCTCTTCCTTAATTCATAATTGGTGATATCCTAACCTCGAGTCAATCTTGGAAAAAACCTTAGCTCCTCGAAGCTGATAAAAAAAATCATCTAATCTTCGTTAATGGATATTTATTCTTGATAGTTATCTTATTTGGTTCTTGAAAATCCACACATAACTGCAATGTTCCATCCCATTTCTTAATGAATAGGACTAGAGCACCGGATATTCTTCTAAATTATCTTGTTGATATCTATTGGGTTCCTCCAAATGAATTGCAAAAATCCATCATCCTTTTTTAAAATTATTTCTTAACTGCAGAGTTGATATCTCTCTTATAGATATTGGTCTAGGGACTTCTTGGATCTGCCTTTGCAAACCTTCATCGTCAATATAGGTAAAATATTTATTATAAAAATTTAGAATTGTGTGATGCTTCTCCAGCGAATCATACCGATCAGGTAATCATATGATCCTAAGGAAATTACATTAAGCTCACTTTAGTATTCATTTGCATGTCAGTTAGACATTCTTTCACTAGTTCTACAACTCTTCTCCTCACTCCTATATCTAATTGAACTAGCCATGCCTTTTGGTGCTTGGTCTTTTCCAGATTAATTTTCTCCACTAATTTTTCGTTAACATAACTATGGCTAGATCCTAATTCAACAAAAATAATAATAAGCCAATTATGTAACATACCATCAATGTCAATCATGTGTGCCTCATGTTGTGCATGCATGTTATCCATCGTAACATTGATTTGGACATGCTTTTGCCCACATGTTCCATTGTATGAACTGCCTGCATATTGTGCATTATCTTCTTAATTCCATCCTTATAAGGGCATTCTTGAAATTTATGATATCCCCAACAACCCCAACATCTTATAGGTTGAATCGAGGGTTTCTTACTTGAAAAGTCACTACCCTTGGGATCACTAGTAACTGGAGTTGACTGCTATTTCGCTTGGGGATAATTCCTCAAGGGTGAGGGTTTAAAACCCTTCTTTATTTGTTCCATGAAACTCTTCTTCTTACTGTCCCATGATTTTTGTACAATTGTTTTATTTCTTTTATGCTCATATAATTGCTTAGCCTTCGTCATGATCACATCTAAGGTTTTCAACTCATCAAATGTAAGCCAATCTGCATAGAATGATGGAACCACACTAACATATCTCTAGATTTTGACCTTCTCATCTTTAATAACACCCATATATCTTAGCAGCTCCATGAATTTCTTAACATATTCTTCTGTAGTCATATTTTCCAACTTCAATTTGAAAAATGCATATATCTTTTCTTCATAATAATGTTAAGATAAATACTTCCTTTGAAATTATTTCTTAAATTTACACCAAGTAAACCTTTTTTCGTCCAATTGTTTCACTTCCTTATGTCGTTCCCACTAAAGGTGAGCCTCGCCTTTCATATTGTGTATAGCGGTTCAAGCTTCCATATTTGAAGACTAATTAAATAATTGCAAAGATCTTTTCATCTCTAGTAACTAGGCCTTGGCTTCTACGCACTTTTCGTGTTCTTCTTTAAAATTGGGAGGTTTAAACATTTTCAACTCCGCTTGTAAGTTGTCCCTATAATACCTTATCTTTCTAGATCTTCTCAGAGGTGATGCACTAAAAATGTTGTCAGTGTTCGACGTGGTATAATATCTCATATGTGACCTCCTTTATGAATATAAATATTTATGGTCATCATTCTTAAGTTTTCTCCAACTTCTAACACCTCATTTATCAAACTTGCTTTCAACTTTTCGAGTTTTCCTAGACTCAAATTATTGTTCTAGTTCCTACTAAACTCTGTTAATACTACAAAATATAAGTCTAACTTGGTTGTTGCTACTCTTTTACCAATCTAACATTATCTGCCTTAAAACTGAGAACCTTCAACTTGAGACTTCTCATAGTCTCCTCTAGTCCTCCATTTTTTGGCCTGCTCATTTCGTGACCATTTTATTCATCATGTCATCCTTCATATTCCACTTCTCCAACCTTCTCTTCTACACTGTTGATGTTTGACATATCTCCTGCTTCTTCATTCTCATGGTTTCTGTTGTCTTCTTTACCTATATACTTCCTTAAAGATATTACTTGAAAGTTCCACTCAAATTAAAATTACAAGACCAACAAAGACCACCAACCTGTTTTGTTTGTCAATAACTTTTGGTCACTTTTTACTTGCAATATCTCGACACCTGAACAAGAATGTATGCCTTCCATAAATTTTAATTGGGCTCAATTTCTTCTTTCTAAATCTCCAATAACTCTCGTATAAATTTCTGGAGATTTCCCACCACTAAATCTAATTCCTTATCCATCAAGATGTATTCTTCTCAGAATTCCCTTTCTTTTTACTATTTACGAGCCAAATTATGACCTCTAAGCACAAAAATATGCTTATTTGAAGTTCTATTACTCTCGTTTCCTCTTTCTCTGTTGTTACATGGTCAAATTCTTCATTATTATACTAAAACTTAGATTTAATATTTTATTATTGTGCTCACTTTGTTCTTATTAGGCAATAACCCATTCTTTTAAGAACATAGTCAACCTGCATTGGTTAGTTTGATACCCAACACATGGGTCCTCTCCTTTCCAACTCCCAAGTGGCGTGTATATATATATATAAAATCATGGGGTCTTCTATGTACTCATGCCTCATGGCATTCATCTGCGGGTCCTCTATGTACCCCATGCCTCATGGCACTCATCTGCGTGGAAATATATATATGTGATTGTGGGTCCCCTCAGGTAGATCAACGATGACGAATAAAACTAAAAGTTGACTAGGATTGAATAGAAAGGCGTCGAGGGGGCCTCCATCCGATGACCATCAATCATCGAAATGATCGAATGACCAACAAAAATAGCTCGAGGAGGTTAGGGGGTGCGGGGTCTTGTGACGGCAGCCGACGAGGGGGTCCGATATCGCGGTTCCGCCCCTCCTTAAAACCCCACTCTTCTATCCACGTTATTCCGACACATCATACCACTTCTGATGGCAATTGCTTCGTCAACTCACGTGCACCAAATCACCGTAGCTTGGCTCCGCAACCTTGTAACCAAGACATGGTGACCCACTTCTCTCAAAGCCATGACTCGACAAGGTTCTCACCTCGTTTATGGCTCATGACCCCACTATTACAGTCATGCCTCCACGTAGGTAGTTGGCCCTCGTGCCCTAGGCAGTTTTATAACCACCCTCTTCCTACGACTTGCAAAATTTTTGGAATGTATTGTAGCATAGAAAAATGAAAAGAGGGGTTTCTCTCTCAACCTTTTTCCATGATATATACATATAAATTTTGTACATGACTTTAGATCTTAAAACTTAATTCATTCCTACTACAATTATACATATAGATATAAGTTATAATATAATGTTTTATACATCCTCACCAAATGTTTGTGTGTATATATATATTCCCAATGTAATATAATATAAAATGTTAAAACTTTAATACACATTAGATCATACTTCAAAATATAAATCAATTTATATAAAATATTTTATACATATAGAACATTTAAATATAAAATATTATATATATAAATGATTACTTTCTTTTATTACACAAAAGGTAATACAGTGCACATAAATCTAGCTTTCCAAGGCTAAAAATTGATGAGCTTTTTCTCGAAATGTTTACTCTCTTTGCAATAAATCGACCTACTAAATCGTATCTGGGTACCCATGCTCTTTACCAATTAATTTTTAATCACTTTCACCACTTCAACATTCGTCAAATAATTGGTGAACAACCTAAATTTTCCTACTTCATCTCTAGTTGTGGCCCAATCAAGCCAAATGATGTTAATTGTTCTATGATACCACCTTGTAACATCCCAGGCCTCCCATTGGGAAACACTATCTCAACCACAACACTTGTAAATACATGATTTATCTTTAGAATCAAGAACCCTAATTTTACCATGGTGATCTCTAAGTGTGGTAGTACTTGGTTTTCATGAATGCAATTGTAGTGCTTAATTTTAAAGCATATGAACCATAACTAAAATATTTCACAACAGATATGACTAATATTTGAAAAAATTTGAGTATATTAACATAAAACACCAACTAGAGTTTACAACAAAGCATAATCAACCATAACAACATATAGCAATAAGTATAGCACATCAATGTGCAGCGAAATATATGAATAAATACAAGCATTTAATTCCATAAATCACACAACATTAACAGGAACACTTATCTTCAAGAAAAGGGAAACTGGCTACAAGCTCTCCACATTCCACCCTGCCATAGACCATGTGATTCATGGATATTAACCATGAGTCACCCCCGAGTTGAGGTTGGAAATCCACAGGCAATGATAAACCATAAACAATTGTATCTGTATGGCTAAGGTGTCGACCCAACAATCATGTTGCTTCAAGACTATTCAGGCACCCTCGAAACCATAAACCATAACAACTCCTATTTGGTATCAAATCCCAAGCTCAGGGTTCACCAGCTGGTTACGCAGGAACAAAATTTTAAACCATCCTCTAAATAGTCATCATAATCATAATAGTCATCATGATAATATCATGATGCCTATAGGCAAGTATATATATATTGCTCATAACTCTATGGCCTCTCTCAACCATGTGGCACATTGAAGCCATGTGGTCACTAGGTGTCATCATCACCACCAACAATGGTCACCAAACATCTCATCGTATGTCCATGGAGTTGTACAACCATAATTAATTCATATAATAATCATGATGCCTCTACACAAGTGTGTATATATATATATATATATATATATATATATATAATATATATTGCCCATAATAGCATGGCCTCTATCAACCATGTGGGCCGCAAGTTTGCCCATCCCCAACAACACTTGTCACCAAACACCTCATTGCCTGTCTATGGAGTTGTACAACCCCCCATACTTTAATCTATGTAGTGGGCTTTGCAACCAACCTATTTATATTATTTTGTTATAAAAATTATGTACATCAGTTACATTAGATTACAACTTTGGCGCTCTGACTACATGACCAATATTGGCATATATGCCTAGGCACGTTGCCCCCAAAATATATATAACATAAATACGTGGTCATGTAGGCCCACAAAAGTACTTCGGCTTGACAACCTAATATCAAGGTACATATATTTACATCATAAACTAGCAAGGGTATTACATATGATGTTACAACACACTATAGAGAAGCTAAGAGGATACTTAGATATGTTAGGGGCACTACAAGCTATGGATTATGGTTTGCAGCATGATCCTCGTTGGATCTTGTTGGTTATATGGACTTAGATTGGGCTAATGATAACATAAATCACATGTCCACATGAGGTTTTGTTTTCTATCTTGGTTTTGGCCCCATATGTTGGTTAAGTAAGAAGTAGGAAACTATTTCTCTTTCTTAGACAAAGGTAGAATAATGAGGTGAACATTGCTACTCAAACCATTTGGTTGTAACACTTTCTAGCAGAGTTTGATGTACATGTTTAACTTCCTACAATGATATAGTTGGATAGTTAGGGTACACACATTTTTTGCAAAGAACCAATTTAAAGACAACAGACCAAGCACATTGAGTTTCACATGCACTACATCAAAGAGTTGAATCCTATAGGATTCATATACATCTAGTGTTTTCCTTCTTCTGAACAAATTGTAAACATATTCACCAAGAGTGTCAGTTTGCAGAGGTTCATAGCTCTGCAACAACATTTAGGAGTGAAGGACACAACTACTTAGAAGTTGAACTTTTTGATATCACATCTCTTATTTTAAGGGGAGGATTTCTTCCCATTGGGTTTTCCATCTTTCCCCACTTTCTCTTATTTATGTTGTACATGAGCACCTAATATAGCTAAAAATGCTAGGACTCATTGACTAGTATACTCCCTGGTTGTGCTTTAGGGGAAGAGGTAGTGTTGGGGTGCACTACACTCAATAGATCATCAAGACCTACAATATGGCCATAATAAAAACACCTTCCATACTATTAGGGGCACATATGACCACTTTTCATTCACTACTAGATATTCCCTATCATTTGGTACATTCTATTTTTAAGATTTTTTATTTTTAGTAGGAGGTGTCACCTAGAACAACATGTGGTACTAACTAGACATTGGTTGGCGATGAAATGGCTAATTCCACTTCATTAATGTGCATTCCCTCATGCATAAAATTCCCTATTGTGAACGTACAATTCCTGCCTAAGTTTTAGCTATTAACCACCATTTTTCTCTCTCATTTCCTTGTCAGTTAACCTTTAATCCTATTTTTGGAGTTTAACTAAGTTTTTTTGCACAAGTGAGTTATTAATTAGTTCTAAGTGATTTATACATCCACTTACTTCTATTTCATTCCATTTTGGATATTTTTCTAATTTCAGGGCTCTCGGTTTAACTTTAACTTGCTTGCCAACTAGGGAAAGTGCTTTTGTAGTTACTTGAGTGCATGCTCTTGGACTCCAAACTTAGTTCAATTTTTTTTGCCTCCTAGAGAGTTTATATAATGAGGTCATATACAACATTAATATTTCATCAATTATTCAACTCATGTGCCTTGAGTAATACAAAATTTCTCTTTGGTTATTTAGTGGATTTTATAGCAAATTTTTGCTCTTTTCTCTTGCTTTGCAAGTAGTTAGTCTAGTAGTTTTTCATGCCTATATTTTGCATTTGTGATTAAAATCCTACACTTTTACTTCAAATTTGCATTTATCATATAAGGGTAGGCCAAAAACTTTGACGCTCATGAGGAGTAGTTGAGGGGTGCACAATAAAGTGATATTATTATTCCTTAATAACTACTAGTTTTGTAACAAATGACAACAAATATTATTTAATGGGATCTCCATTGTTGCACAATTTCCCCACCAAGAAAATTTAGATACTTGAAGGGCATACAAATCATGGTGCCTTTGGAAATACAATAAGGTAATTTTTGTGAGGTATGAGAAACATAACATCCTTGGTATCACTTATGAATTGTTAAATGTTATAGTGAACACAAGTAAAATTAAAAAGTATAAAAGATAATTAACTCGACATTGCATGATAACTTATTGAAGAGAATACTTTTATAATTTATGTAGCTTAGAGAGAAAAATAAATTAAATTGTAGTAGCATAAATAAATATATGGAATAAACTAGTACATAATAAGGGAAATAATCTAGTTCTTTTTTTTGGTTTGTCAAGTTGTCTGTGATCCTCTAAGCTTGACATGTGGCTTGAGGAGCCGCAACCTAGGGTCATCTAAGCCATCAATGTCACCCGGGGATCCCACCTAGCCTGGGCCACACCAGCCCTAAGCTAACTAGATTTCTTAGCATGTCTCCTCCTCCTAGCACAGGGCATAACCACCCCCGTGAGGTTTGATCCTGGGTCGCCTTGCTGACGAGGCCCATTCTCAATCGGTTGTGCTAGTGGGACTTGACAAGGCAAATAATATAGTTAATTAAAGTATTAAGAAGAATAAATATATTGAGGACAACTAGATTTGGAGAATTTCCAAGATTTGCTTAACGGTTTCTATCTTCAAGTACATTTTATTGTTATTTCCCATTATCTTCTATAATGAGAAGCAATATCTTTATCTTCTATTGTGAAAAATATTTAGCATTGTTCTATTATGGATGATAGGAATTACCAGTTGAGCTCTATTCTAGCTATAGTTCAAATCTTACTCCAATCTACAAGTCTATGTATGCAAGGATGGCTTTGGCTTTCTTCCTCTCCATAGTTTAACTAGGGTTGCTAAATTCAATTAAATGAAATTACAAGTAAATATACCTATGTTAGGACAATGAAAATAACTCCATATATCACCTTAATTTAGTATTAAAGACCTCTCAACAATGTAAAATTTGAAACGGGAACTATAAACTCAAAATGGGAACTCTGGCAAAAAACACCAAAAAAATATCAAAAACAGTGTTAGAAATGAAAAGTGTGTATACTGGAACGATGTTTTTTTTTAGGGACAATTTTGAACATGTTTTAAAAATGGCAGTGAAAACGAAATTTTCGTGCAGAGTACAGCTTGAAAACGAAAAAGTGATGATACTGGAATGATGATTTTTTTTAAGGGTCAGTCTTCAAAATTTTAAAAAAATGCTAGTAAAACCAAATTTTTAGTGTGGATAACGAAGTTGTTTATGAGGAAAAAAACACACTAATGTTTTTGGTAGAATAACATTTTTCTTTCCTAAGTATAAATTCAACATGTTCTCAACCATAACATGCTAGATACAAAAGAAATTGAATTTTTTTCAACTATAAAATTAAAAAACCATGACATTATGAACGAATTACATCACTAAATGAATTCAAAAGTTATTATTTGTATATTGAATAAAACATACATTATATCTCTAATTTAATATTGCATTTTAGATATTTTAAACAATAAAAATTATCATAATTAAGACATATAATCCAACAACATAAAAATGCATCATAACTTCTCATTTAACACCATATGGAAATCATTAATTTTATTTCAAGATACAATGCATACATCAGTGATATAAACTGTCTCAAACAATTATTCAAAATCATTCATATTTTCTTACACACCATCAAAATTCACATCTTCATATGAGTGACAGGATGTTGACGAAGATGTTCCATATTCTTCTCTTTCATCAACTAGTGCCCCATCTGAGTCCACATGCATGCCCAACACTTCATGTTTCAAAATTCTTCTAGATCTACGACTTGTTTCTACAGACTCCCATCTCAACACTGTTCCTTCTGGCAACAACCTTTTCAGAATCTCTATCATCTTGAAGTGAAGAGTTCCTCCCTTTGTTAAATTGAAGTCATAAACAAGTATGTCAACATCCTCCAATTTTAATATGTCTATGCAGCGACGATTTATATTTGTACCCTTTCTTTTTCTCTTTCTGCCGTTTTTTTTTTGTCAACTACCATCTCTGGCTTATACACACCATTGAATGGGTGTGTATTTGTGGCATACCAATGTACTTCAACACTTGTAACGTCCTCATTTTCTGTAAATACCTTTATAACTTTAGCAACCCAGAATGGATAGCCATTGGGATCTCCATCTGCTAGCACTGCAACCATGCAACCCTCCTTAATATCATGTACAAAACCCCTGTAAAGGTCTTCCATGGCTTCACGTTGTGCACGAGATCTTCTGGAACCAATATACATCTCTCTTTCCTCTGCCTGTGAAGAATTAATAATACCTTGAGATTGTTGTTGTTCAACAATGTTTATTTCCTCATGTTCATTCGACACATTTTGTGGCCAAATAAATGGATTTTTCAAAGGTCTATCTTCATTTGTTCTTATTGAAATGATATCACTTTGATTATTGAAAAATGATTCCCACCAAACTGAATCAGCAATGTCAAAGTACTCATATGTATATCTAATACATTTTTTTATTTCTTCTAGGCAATCAGACTAATTTATATCTCTGTTTTGTTTGCGTGCATTATGAACTTCACCAACTGATTGTAATAACAATATTTTCGAGGCAAATATTGGATGATCTAGAATGAACTTCAAAAATTGCAAACCTAATAACGGTGCCCATTCTGTAGTAGTTGAATACTTCTTGCCCCATATTAGTGTTTTCCCATCAATTTTTTTGATACGAATTTGATGTTGGAAGCTAATGTCATTAAGTTGTTCAATGCATTTCCCCTCGCCATATGAACCCATAATAAACCTTCGCATGTCAACAGTTTCTTCCAACACATCAAAAGTAGGCTCTGGCATGTATGATTTCTTAATACATTCAATTAATGATGGCAAGCTCCTAGCTTCCTTCCTCCTCAATGTGACTGAAAAACGACTGAACATCTGATCAATATGGTCATGAGTGTACCCAACAAGAAGGAAACCAACCTTTACCTTTTGAAAATTCTCAGTTCAACAAAAATGTTTAAATATCCAAAAACAACCTGATTTTTGTTTTTACGGCAAGTGTTGTCCAGCTGTAGATACAAAACATTAGGAAGATTACCAGACCAATGAGAAAGCACATCATGAATTATGGTTATGGTCAGATTTGCATCATTATGAATATTTGGAGCTGTGAAGTACACCTTTGGAAACATTTTCCCATTGAAGACCATACAATCGACCAAGTGATACTGAATAAAATTTTCCTCCTATAAATTTTTGGGTGTGGGAACAAAATGTGGTAAAAGTGTTTTCTTCTGGTCCATACCATCAATTATCAAACCCAAATATTTATTTAGATTATCATAAAACTTCTTTCAATGCTTGTACAACTTTTTCCTTTCATTTGTTTGTTGTTCACGATGCTCCTGAAGTTCTTTGACAATTGAATCTACACAACATAAAAGAAAGCCATTAAGAAATATGTTTTCATACTTGATGAATGTACAATTTTAAAAGTTAAAGTTATGAATGCTTACCTCTTTCTTACCCTTCACATTTGTCCCTTTTTTATTTAAGAGAAGCACATGTACTGCAAATCCCCATCCTTGTCTTCTTAGGAATACGGACATTGTTGAACTCTTTCTTCCATACCTTCACAAAATATTGATATGTAATAAACCGGCCATGTCCCTCAGCACCTTCTGCATATTCTTTGTATAAGTTGTAGATTTCTCGTCCTGAAAAATTATCTCGAATATGCATTGTCTCTCTATTTCGCATACACTCCCCATGCTTTGAAAAGAAATCTTTCATCCATGACATTGCAGTGTTTGATAATGGCCCAAGTTGTCTTTTATGATGTACTTCAGAATAAAATGTGGGATCCTTTTCCAAATTTTCTTGAATTCTCGAGAGATGAAAATTCCCAATCAAATGAAACATTTTGAAAGCTTTTCTATAGATAAATAAAGTCCTCATATCAAAATCATAACATGACAATGTAGATTGCATGCACCCAACTAAATATGAATTTTTCATGCTTTTATTCATTGACAAATATCTCTTCCTGCTCTCTAATGCAAATTTGAAATCCATATGTTTCAAGCAATATTTTTGGCAACATTCACTTGAAATGAGTGCGCTGATAGAACTTCTTCTCATCATATATTCTGCTCTACCCCTTGTATAACTAAAACATCTTGCATTGATATGAAAAGGTCTGCTCCTACTCCTTGATACAATATTTCTTAGCAACATCTCCATCATTGGATCATCATTTGTATAAGGATTTTCAGCATCATTAAGAGGAATGTTATCCACACTATGATCAGCTACACTTTTCAAATACTGACGTGGAGGATATTCTTCATCTTCCCCTTCTTCAGTGCTACTGTTGTAGTCCTTTGAATTAAGACTCAACAGAAAATTTGACTCAATGTTTATTGGATATTCTTCCTCATGTGCATTTTCACTACTGCTCTCATAGTCCATAGAATTAGGACTAAGTGCATCATCCTTTCCTTCATCACTGCTACCTTTATACTCATTAGAATTAGGACTAAGTGCATCATCCTATCCTTCATGACTGGTGCTCTCATAGTCCTTAGAATTAGGACTAGGAGGACATTGTGACACTCCATTCTTTTGAAATTCATCATCATGCTCTTCATCATTGTTGCTCTCATAGTCCTTAGAATTAGGACTAAGTGGACACCGTGACACTCAATTCTTTTGAAATTCATCATCCCGCTCTTCAACACTGCTGCTGTCATAGTCCTTAGAATTAGGAATAACTGAACACTGTGACACTCCATAGTTTTGAAATTCATCATCCCGCTCTTCATCACTGCTGCTCTCATAGCCCTTAGAATTAGGACTAACTGGACACCGTGACACTCCATACTTTTGAAATTCATCATCATGCTCTTTAACACTGCTGCTCTCATAGTCCTTAGAATTAGGACTAAGTGGACACCTTGACACTCCATTCTTTTGAAATTTGTTATCACGCTCTTCATCACTGCTACTCTCATAGTCATTAGAATTAGGACTAAGTGGACACTGTGACACTCCATTCCTTTGAAATTCATCATCATGCTCTTCAACATTGTTGCTCTCATAGTCCTTAGAATTAGGACTAAGTGGACACCGTGACACTCCATTCTTTTGAACTTCACCATCATGCTCCTCATCACTGTTGCTCTCATAGTCCTTAGAATTAGGACTAAGTGGACACTGTGACACTCCATTCTTTTGAAATTTGTCATCAAGCTCATCATCACTACTGCTTTCATAATCCTTCAAATTCGGACTAAGTGGAATCTGTGACTCTTTATTTATTTGAAATTCTCTATCCCCTCTTTCATCAGTGTTGCTCTCATAGTCCTTAGGATCAGGACTAAGTGGAAGAATTGACTTTCTATTCATAGTGGAAGAATTACCGCTATATTCATCCATATGAATAGAGTTGTTACGTGATGAAGATGTTGATGCTGTATAAATCGAAACTTCACTCTCAGGACAATCCATCCCTTTCAAATAGAAGATGTTTAATGATACAAATGGAGAGTTTCCTAAAGATATTATAGAGCTTAGAGAATGAAATTTTCCCTCCAAAAATTCCCCCCCCCCCAAAAAGGTTTCGCGAAAATATCTCCCTCCTAAAAGTTTGTGAGATTTATTTCTCTTTATTATTTTATTCTACAATTTAATGAAAAATGTAAACTAAATTTTTTATTGAAATAAATCATTAAAGTTAATATTGTAAACTACAACTACTACCTAAATTATTTTAATCGTCAAAGTATATAATATTTACTAAACAATTGAATGTTTTTTTTAATTTTTATAATACATTCTGAAACAAATTAATCCCATATTCATCCCACTGTAAAACAATTCCATAATATCCACTTTATCATTTTCCTTCATTGCCATAAAAAAATTAACATGTTAAAATTTTTTAAAACTAATTAATCCCGCATTCACCATATGGTAAAAAATCTCTGTAATTTCACCTACATACTAAATTCCATTATCACTATTACTCACATTACATCAAGTTTTTTTGAGGTTCATTGAAAGACTTGGAGCAAATTTATGGAGCAGCTACATTGCTATAAACAACATATTCGACGAAGAATTCTCGCAATTGAAAGGTCAATTAAATTTTTTTCCTTGAAATTTTCATATTAAATTAGTTTAATGAAGTAAACTTTTTTTTTAAATTAATACTTTCTGTCAACCAAATTAACCAATACTTCCGTCATGAGCATGGTGGGCC
>APFE030121553.1:3322-13993 GCA_000404065.3 Pinus taeda
TCCCAAACATGCTAAAGAAGTCGGTAAGATCAAAGGTCTCAAACTTTCTGATAGGGGACAGACTTGGACGCATCAATAGTTTGCGAACGACACCATGCTGCAGGGAATCCCCACTGTCAAAGAAGCTCATGCATACAAACAAATCCTAAATGAATTTGCTAGGGCTTCAGGTATGGAAGTTAATCTCTCCAAATCTAAGATTTTTTTCTTCAATACTAATATTGCCATTCAGAGGAACATTGCTAAAATTCTAGGCCTTCAAAGAGATTCTCTCCCCTAAAAATATTTGGGGGTCCCTCTAACTGCTAAGCCTTTACACAAGAGCATCTGGGAGCTGGTGATTAATAAACTTCAAGACAAAATAAGGAAATGTACTATGAGGTCCTAAAACGTGGCTTGCAGGTTGGTGCTCACAAAGGCTGTTCTGCAATCTATCCCGGTTTTTATGCTTTCCACTCTCCCAGCTCCAAAAGGAGTCTTGCAGATTTTCAAAACCATACAAAGAGACTTTCTTTGGGGAAATGGGGAAGAAAAGAAAAAATGGGCCTTGGTATCTTGGGAAAAACTCTACAAACCTAGAAAACATGGGGCTCTAGGATTGGATGATCCTGAAATTTTAAGCAATGCTTTAGGGGCTAAATTATTGTGGCGCTGGCTTAAAGAACGAAAGGCTCAATGGTATACAATTTGGAAAGAAATATACGTTAGCTCATGGCAAAGTGACAACCATATAAAAATGGATGGAAATATTAAGGGATCACACATGTGGAACAAGGCCTGAGAAAATGGAGGACTAGTCTAGGATAATGGCTTCTAGGGAATTAGAAAGGGAAACTTAGCTCTGTTCTTGAAGGATAGATGGCAAAAAGAACCCATTCTTTAAAAGAGGAATTGAAGGAATTTAAGTCAGAGGAAAATGCTAAAGGATTCACCAAAGTAAAAGATTTCTGGGATCAAACCAACAATGTAGGAAAGTGGAGAATATGGAGGAAATTGTATTTCAGGGATGACAACCCCTTAAAAGTTAAAGCTGAAATGCTAATGCAAGAGTTATAATGAACTAAAATTCTAGTTTCAGAAGTGAATTACCAGCTGAGATGGGGCAAAAAAATTGAAGGCACCTTTAATCTTAAGGAAGCTAAATTCATTCTCCTTGGTTTGGCCTCCCAGGCTCCATAAAAGAGCTTGGAAAAGAATATGGAGGCATCAAGGTTGGATGAAAATTAAACTCTTCATGTGGGTGGTCTAGCACAAGAATATTTTGACTTGGGACAACATTCAGAAAGGGGTGTTTTGGGGCTTTCTAGGTGCCAGCTATGTGAATCTCAAGAGCAAGCAATGGAGCACCTCCTCAACAACTGCCCCTTTTCCTCCAAGTTGTGGGATTCTTTCGCCTCCATTTTCCAACAGTCGGATAGGGACAAAGGGAGCATCATCAACACCCTAAAGAAGTGGAGAAGCAATTTTTTGAATAATGAAGTCCTTAGCACTGCTTGGGCTCTAATGCCAAGCTTCATCATTGGGAACATTTGGAAAGAAAGGAATAATGGAATTTTCAAGGATGTAAAAAAACCACCCCTTTACCTTTTGGGTCAGATCTTAAAATAGCTTCAAGAGATAGTGGGTTCTATTGTCCGAAATCTCCCTAAGGATCCTCCTTCAGAACTAGATTTGAGGATTCTCTGTCAGCTAAGGTTACATGGACTCATTCCTCAGGGCCTGGATAGGAATATTCTCATTAAAGACTCTGAGCTTGATTCTTGGGACCCTCCCCCCAAGAGTTTTTTGAAGTACAATATTGACGGTGCCTCAAAGGGTAACCCGGGTATTATGGGTCATGGCAGAGTTTTAAGGGATGAAAGAGGGGACATCATGTTCATTTTCTATGATCACCTAGGGAGAGCCACCAACAATATGGCAGAAGTTATGGCTATGGATCATTTTTTAGAATTCCTGATTGAGGATAATCGACACAATGTGATTGTTGAAGAAAATTCTAAGTTAATCATTAACTCGGTTAAGAAAATCAGCTGGCATACGACACCTGAAAAGGCCACAAGGAACTGGAGGCCGATCTAGATCTCTCAATGGATCCACAACCACCTTCTAGGCCTCCGTACAATTACTTTTAAACATGTTTGAAGATCAGCTAATAAACTGCTGGATCTTCCAACTAATCAAGGAGTGAATTGCACAGAAAATAGGTTTATAACGAAATGGCAAGAGCTACCTCAGCACGGTCTTAAGGAAAAATGCCAAGACCAGGCTGAGGAAGATTGGTTGGTGTTTTAGAGTAGGACCATGGAGGGCAGCTCAGATAAATCAGAAGCGATATGAGCAGAGGAATGCACATAATTGATTTTACTGTGAGCAATGTGGTTCAACGGTTTCATGTTAAGAGAATCACACTCAAACAGATCATCAGTGGTGGTAGAGTGGGAGTTTTATTTCTAGGGTTTCTAGCAGGTTGGTAGAAGCCTCCTCTCACAATTTTATTGGTAGTGTTGATACAACGAGCGACCGAAAGCTGGGAACTCGTGGCATCCCCGATAACCTGAACCTTTCGCTCCTGATCGGTATACCATGGCCAAAGTAGTGTTGGGGTGATCGCAAGCCTCGTGAGCGGGAAGCAATTTTCCCTTTTTTGTAGCCATCCCATTCAGTGAACAACACATGGTAGTGGGGCCGTTTGGAAAACTGCCTTGATCGCATGCTATATATTAGCTTTTTGGGCTATGCGATATCCATTTCAGCGATTAGATCTTGTGGTAGGGATCAACGATCATGATTGATCGTTCATTTCTGTGGGGTCGATGAATTAAGGTCGGTGTGTTACCCATCTGCTGTTAGATTAAGACATGGATTAGAAAGCCACAATTTAATAGGCAGGTTAAGAGAGTGCTGACGCGGGCATTTGATCAACTAGGCATTAGTTATCATGTTTAGGGTTGGTTTCCTAAAGGGTCTGTCGGTTATTTATATTGGGATGAGGGTTCTTACCATTGGCGGTCAGCACCCTTGTTTTGGGCTTAATGATATAGAAGGATCGTCTCTTGCATCAGCAAAAAAAAGAGTATTGCAATCCACCTAATTAATTATAGTGAGGTCATCAATTTCTATACTATAATTAAAATTTATATCCTTTATTCATGGACTAGGTGCCTTATGATAACCCCTTTAATGTCCAATCCCATGGATTTTTAAATGAAAGCATATAAAAGGAGGAAATAGTTCCTTTGTACACTAAATCTTGGAATTAAGCCCACTCTGAGCTCCCTAATCAAAGTTATTTATTGAAAGATCAATTTGCGGCCTTATTTATTTGTATTCCATGGATGCTTTCTGTGGGCACCTAAGCACCAGAATCACGACAAATATAAAACCTTGAACTAAGCATAGAATCACGACAAATAGAAAACCTTGAACGCTATTAAAAAGACAAAAACATTGATAATAATTCCATTCAAATGTGATTGTTGCATCGAGTAGGTTGTTTACATTGCATCTCCACCCAGAAATTTTAGGAAGATGTAGGAATATAAGATTGAATTGGATTAATCGTGCTCTGTATACAATTTCAATATTTGATATTTTAGCATAAGCGTGCCTTAAATAACCCATATTATTTTACCATGTCCCCATGTTATATTTTAAATGAAAATGTGGCAATACAAGTTGTGGTATCGAACTATAAATTCATGGCAGATTTTGGAATATTTGTTAAACTTATCTAATTGTAGAATATAGGATATTTTAGAATCGAGGAAATATTTTGAAATCAGGTTGCATTTAGGCCAAAATATGCCACCTAAAATATATATATATAGCTTTAACAATAACAAAATTAAAAAGAATACATATACAAAACTTCTTTGATATTAACAAAGTCAAATTATTAATTTAATTTAAATAATCCGAAATTACATTTATAATAGTACATTCAAAAGAATAAATATATCCAAATCTGCTTTCATAATAGCAAAGTAAAACTATTAATTTAGTTTATATTTATTCTCTATACACGGCCACGCCACCGGCGTGACGCGTAGGATTGGAAGCTCTAAATGAGAAATGGTTTGAATTTTTGGATTCAGGAGGCAAAATCATGACTACTGGCACTTAGGCAAGAACTTTGGGCATGATTTGAGTCTCCAGGAGGTCAAAAACACCCAAACAATGGCCTCACTGCCCCTATTTTGACACACAGGAAGCAGTCTTGGGAGAATGAAGATTTGGAGGGGCAAATGAGCTCCAAATTCAAAAATTCCACTTAGGTTGGAAAGTAGACAGGACAGGCGTTCCAACACGCACACTTGGGCACATTTTGGACTCGTGAAAGTGCCTCAAAATTAGCCTCAAAGTGGAATGATGCATACAGAAAAGGGCGCGACGCATATAGGAAAAAAGGCCCAAAATGCCTCTGTTTCGCAAAATTTCGCTTCCCGACTTTTCATAAGTAGGCCCCCTCATCTACACTTCCTTTTTTTGGCACCTAGGGAAATTTTAAAAGTATTTTCACTCAAGATGGTCAGTTATGCAAGTGGTAAAGGAAGGCAAAGGGCCACCCAAGCCATTTGTCATGTTTGTGGCACTGCACCTGTAGCTGATGTTTGGCTCTCCACCTTCATTTTATGATGATTTGAGTAACTCCCCAACCCTTGGGAATTCTATCTCTTCATGGAAAATTCTATATATTGTATGCAAATCATTTGGAAAGTGTTGGTTGGATTGTAACTTCTGGGAGACTGTGGGAAAGAAACTCTATTTCTGCATTGTATATTTTTTTACAGAGTATTAATAAAAGGCAGTGGCTCTATTTCATGAGATTCATGTGGTTGTAAGTGTAGAAAATGTGTATCTTATGTTTCATATGTATCTTGTTATGTTTCATAGCTCATTTCATATTCATTTCCAGTGAAATTTTCTAAGTTAGCTAAGGTAGAATTCAATTTTATTGCTTTGTGTGTGGGAAAATTTCATGTTTAGTGTTCATTCTTTTGTTGAAAAGGATTCATGTTGTCCATGCCCTTTTCACCCTCTTAATCAATCTCTCCATTCCACACTATCTTAAACTAAATTGCTAGGATTTCCACCTATCTTGCCTCATGAAGTAATCCGTTCCTTTGTATTAAGTTCTTTGTTCACTGAGGTCCATTGGTCCCATACCATCCGAGAAACACAGTCATTCATAAAAATCACTTCTATCCATATTCACTTACTAGCCTAAGATAAATAGTTCACTGTAAGTTATCTCAGGCCTTTTCGTTTATCTATTCACTATGTGTGACTCAGAGAGAGCCCTCTCCTATTCTGGTAGGGCTAGCTACCAGACTGAGCGTGGTTTGTGGTTACCCTGAATTTTGCCTTCCTCCAGCCTAAGGCAGATTTAGGTGCTAATACATGTTATGACAAAGAAAACTCCATCAGAAACTTCACAAGAAATATACCTAGGTTGGTGTCGAGAGAGGACAATTTCAACCTTAATAAGCTAGTAACCGAAGAAGAGGTTACTGAAGTGCTCAAAGAAATGCAAAATGGTAAAGCACTTGGCCTAGATGGTTTCAATGTAGATTTATTGAAGGCTTGCTGGAATATTGTAAAACAGGATATTCTGAATGTTGTAGAAGATTCTAGGATGAATAGAACTATTCTGAAAGCTCTGAACACTTCCTTCGTTACCCTCATCCCTAAATAGTAGGCAGCCCATACTCGTGACAAGTTTAGACTGATAGCTTTATGTAATGTGGTTGACAAGATTATATCAAAAGTGGTGGCCAATAGACTCAAACCTCTCCTTGCTACCCTTGTCTCTATGGAACAATCTAGATAAGTGGAAGGAAGGCAAATTCTTCACAATATTATTCAAGCACATGAGGTGGTACACTCTCTGACTAACAACTGAAAGGCTGGTATGATCACGCAATTGGACATTGCTAAGGCATATGATAAATTGAACTCGAATTATATCATGAAAATTCTTATTTATTTTAGGTTTGATCACAACTGGGTGAGATGGTTCTTTGCCCTGGTCACTTCCTCCAGTTTCTCAATTTTGGTCAATGGCTCTCCATCTAAAACTTTTCTTCCCTCTAGAGGCCTCAGACAAGGGGATCCACTCTCTCCCTCTCTCTTCATCCTCATGATGGAAGGACTGGGGCGGTCTATCAAACATGCTAAAGAAGTCGGTAAGATCAAAGGTCTCAAACTTTCTGATAGGGGACAGACTTGGACGCATCAAAAATTTGTGGACGACACCATGCTACAGGGAATCCCCGCTGTCAAAGAAGCTCATGCATACAAAAAAATCCTAATTGACTTTGCTAGGGCTTCAGGTATGGAAGTTAATCTCTCCAAATCTAAGATTTTCTTCTTCAATACTAATATTGCCATTCAGAGGAACATTGCTAAAATTCTGGGCTTTCAAAGAAATTCTATCCCCTCAAAATATTTGCGGGTCCCTCTAACTCCTAAGCCTTTACACAAGAGCATTTGGGAGCCGTTGATTAATAAAATGCAAGACAAAATAAGGAAATGGACTATGAGGTCCTAAAACTTGGCTGGTAGGCTGGTGCTCACAAAGGCTGTTCTGCAATCTATCCCAGTTTTTATGCTTTCCGCTCTCCCGGCTCCAAAAGCAGTCTTGCGGCTTTTCAAAACCATACGAAGAGACTTTCTTTGGGGCAAGGGGGAAGAAAAGAAAAAATGGGCCTTGGTAGCTTGGGAAAAACTCTACAAACCTAGAAAACATGCGAGTCTAGGATTGGATGATCCTGAAATTTTAAGCAAAGCTTTAGGGGCTAAATTATGGTGGCGCTAGCTTAAAGAACCAAAGGCTCAATGGGTTTCAATTTGGAAAGAAAAATACGCCAGATCATGGAAAATTTATGATCATATAAGAATGGATGGAAATATTATGGGATCACACATGTGGAACAAGGCCTGGGACAATAGAGGTCTAGTCCAGGATAATGGCTTCTGGGAAATTACAGAGGGAAACTTAGCTCTGTTCTGGGAGGATAGATGGCAGCAAGAACCCATTCTTTTAAAAGAGGAATTGATGGAACTTAAGGTAGAGGCATATGCTAAAGGATTAACTAAAGTAAAATATTTATGGGATCAAACCAACAGTGCAGGAAAATGGAGAATATGGAGGAAATTTCATTTCAAGCATGACAACCCCTTAAAAGTTAAAGCTGAAATGCTAATTCAAGAGTTAGAACGAAGGAAAATTCTAGTTTCAGAAGGGAATGACTAACTGAGATGGGGCAACAAAAATGAGGGCACCTTTAATCTTAAGGAAGCTAAATTCATTCTCCTTGGTTTGGCCTCCCAGGCTCCAGATAGAGCTTGGCAAAGAATATGCAGGCATCAATGTTGGATGAAAATTAAACTCTTCATGTGGCTAGTCTAGCATAAGAAGATTTTGACTTGGGACAACATTCAGAAAAGGGGTGTTTTGGGGATTTTCAGGTGCCAGCTATGTGAAGCTCAAGAGGAAACAATAGAGCACCTTCTCAACAACTACTCCTTTTCCTCCAAGTTGTGGGATTCTTTCGTCTCCATTTTCAAACAGTCGAATAGGGACAAAGGGAGCATCATCAACACCCTAAAAAAGTGGAGAAGCAATTTTTCGAATAATGAAGTCCTTAGCACTACTTGGGCTCTAATGTCGGGCTTCATCATCTGGAACATTTGGAAAGAAAGGAATATTAGAATTTTCAAGGATGTAAATAAACCACCCCTTTACCTTTTAGGTCAGATCTTAAAACAGCTTCAAGGGAAAGTGGGTTCTATTGTCCGAAATATCCCTAAGAATCCTCCTTCAGCACTAGATTTGAGGATTCTCTGTCAGCTAAGGTTAAAGGGACTCATTCCTCAGGGCCTGGATAGGAAGATCTCATTAGAGACTCTGAGCTTGATTTTTGGCACCCTCCCCCCAAGGGTTTTTTAAAGTACAATATTGATGGTGCCTCAAAGGGTGACCCGGGTATTACGGGTCATGGCGAAGTTTTAAGGGATGAGAGAGGGAACATCCTGTTCATTGTCTATGGTCATATAGGGAGGGCCACCAACAATATGGCAGAAGTTATAGCTATGGAGCATTGTTTAGAATTCCTGATTCAAGATAATTGACAAAATGTGATTGTTGAAGCAGATTCTAAGTTAATCATTAACTCGGTCAAGAAAATCAGCTGGGGTACGACACCTGAAAAGGCCTCAAGGAACTGGAGGCTGATCCAGATCTTTCAACGGATCCACAACCACCTTCTAGGCCTTCGTACAATTACTTTTAAACATGTTTGAAGACCGGCCAATAAATTGGCGTATCTTCTGGCTAATTAAGGAGTGAATTGCACAGAAAATAGGTTTGTAATGAAATGGCAAGAACTACCTCAGCACGGTCTTAAGGAAAAATTCCAGGACCAGGCTGAGGAAGATTGGTTGGTGTTTCAGAGTAGGACCATGGAGGGTAGCTCAGATAACTCAGAAGTGATATGAGCACAGGAATGCACATAATTGGTTTTACTGCGAGTGATGTGCTTCGGCAGTTAAATGTTCGGAGAATCACACTCAAATAGATGATCAGTGGTGGCAGAGTAGGAGTTTTATTTCTAATGGTTTCCAGCAGGCTAGCAAAACCCTATTCTCACAATGTCATTGGTAGCGCTGATATGACGAGCAACCGGAAGCTGGGAACCCGTGGCATCCCCGTTAACCTGAACCTTTCGCCCCTGATTGGTATATGATGGCCAAAGCGGTGTTGGGGTGATCATAAGCCTCGTGAGCGGGAAGCAGTTTTCCCTTTTTTGCAGCGATCCCATTCAGTGAACAACACGTGGCAGTGGGGCTGTTTGGAAAACCACCTTGATTGCATGCTAAACATTAGCATGTTGGGCTATGTGATATTCATTTCAGCAGTCGGATCTTGTGGTAGGGATCAACAATTAGGATTGATCGTGCATTTTTGTGGGGCCGAGGAATTAAGTTCAGTGCGTTATCCATCTCTGCCATCAGATTAAGACATGGATCAGAAAGCCACGATTTAATAAGCAAGTTAAGTGAGTGCTGACGTGGGCATTTTCTTGACTAGGCATTAGTCAACACATTTAGGGTTGGTTTCCTAAAGGGTCTGTTGGTTATTTGTATTGGGTTGAGAGCTCTTACCATTGGTAGTCAGCACCCTTGTTTTGAGTCCACTCTGTCGAGTGGATAGTTGTAAATTATGTAAAATATTTTTGGCTTAATGATATAGAAGGATCGTCTCTTGCATCAACAAAAAAAAATAGCATTGCAATCCACCTAATTAATTATAGTGAGGTCATCACTTTTTATAGTATAATTAAAAATTATATCCTTTATTCATGCACTAGGTGCCTTATAATAACCCCTTTAATGTCCAATCCCATGGATTTTGAAATGAAAGAATATAAAAGGAGGAAATAGTTCCTTTGTAAACTAAACCTTGGAATTAAGCCCACTCTGAGCTCCCTAATCAAAGTTATTAGTTGGAAGATCAATTTGCCGCCTTATTTATTTGTATTTCATGGATGCTTTCCATGGGTGCCTAAGCACCATAATCACGACAAATATAAAACCTTGAACTAAGCACGGAATCACGACAAATAGAAAACCTTGAATGCTATTAAAAAGAAAAAAACATTTATAATAATTCCATTCAAATGTGATTGTTGTGTCGAGTAGGTTGTTTACATTGCATCTCCACCCAGAAATTTTAAGAAGACGTAGGAATATAAGATTGAATTGGATTAATCGTGCTCTGTATACGATTTCAGTGTTTGATATTTCAGCGTAAGGGTGCCTTAAATTAACCCATATTATTTTACCATGTCCCCATGTTATATCTTAAATGAAAATGTGAGAATACAAGTTGTGGTATTAGAGTGTAAATTCATGGAAGATTTTGGAATATTTGTTAAACTTATCTAATTGTAGAATATAGGATATTTTAGAATCGAGGAAATATTTTGAAATCAGGTTGCATTTAGGCCAAAATATGCCACCTAAAATATATATAGATAGCTTTGATAATAAATAATAAAATATATATATATATATATTACAACTTCTTTTGAATATTAACAAAGTCAAATTATTAATTTAATCAAAATAATCTGAAATTACATTGATAATAGTACATTCAAAAGAATAAATATATCCAAAACTACTTTCATAACAACAAATTAAAACTATTAATTTAGTTTATATTTATCAAGTTTCAAAATTTTATATTAATAAAAAAATAAAGATAGACGTGAAGACTTATGTACATTAAATCTCTAGAATTCGAATTAGCCATAAAAATGTGAATTATTTCGCCTCTTATTCCCAATAATTCTAATAATGCACCATTAACATTAAAGTATAAGGATAAGGAATACAACAAAATCATTGGTGGATTCATAGAATGCAATGCGCTCACGAAACTGCGCATTGGCAGCATGCAATGTACTCAATAGTCAATACTCAAAAATGAAAATGTTTTCTTTATAATCATGCCTGCGAGTATGTAGAAATCAATCTATCTTTATGAGAGTATTATTGTGGTTCACCAGAGACCTTGATGGTCATTGCAGTCAGGGTGAGCACCGATGTGAGTAAGTACATGTGGTGGTTCAATAATTTGTTTATGATTCGTCTACCCTTTCTAGA